>SJYQ01002061.1:913724-992531 GCA_006410935.1 Redunca redunca
AAGCTGAAACTCCAGTACTTTGGCCACCTCACGCGAAGAGTTGACTCATTGGAGTTGACTCTGATGCTGGGAGGGATTGGGGGCAGGAGGAGAAGGGGACGACCGAGGATGAGATGGCTGGATGGCATCATGGACTCGATGGACATGAGTCTGAGTGAACTCCGGGAGATGGTGATGGACAGGGAGGCCTGGCGTGCTGCAATTCATGGGGTCGCAAAGAGTCGGACACGACTGAGCAACTGAACTGAACTGCAGGATAGTGTTTCTGTTCTTCTCCACACTCATTCCATATCTCTTTGCCTTAATTCCAATTGCAGTTATTTGTTTGTAAGTCTCTGTCCCTCATTAGACAATAAATTATCTTTTCTACTTATCTTTGTAGCTACCACAGTGCCCAGTAACAAATTAATTGTTGAATGGATAAAAGGTATATGAATTATCTAAGAACTGAATCAAGTGATTATGTTTCACAGGTACTCTCTTGGTATTACAGGTTATGTCTCTAGTCAAATGGATTACAAAAGTATTTACTAGCCACTGAGAGATCATTTTAAAGGAGTGCACCTGTGCAAAATAGTTACTTTTTTTCTCTTCGACAAAGGGCAGTGGTATTTTATCTGTATAGTGTTTACTGTTCCTACTTCTGTTGGAAAGTGAAACTAAATAGGATTCTTGACTTAATGATTTATCTCTGTGGATATTTCTTGGAGCCATTTAGGTATCATACATATGTGTAAGTTCACAATGTTTTTGCAGATCTGAGTTTTCACTATTAGATTCTTCAAGAACAATTTTAAAATAGTTTTTACCTCTTTTTAAAAATCCCATTTTTAATTTTTTTCTTTAACATCCTGCTAGACTTTTTGCCTTCATCCTATTTATGTTTTCCTTTAAATAAAATATCCATTGTATGTCTTATATATTGTTAAAACTACATTTAAATGATATCATGAGACTGATTGGGAAGAAATAAGTAAACCAATAAAAGTTATCCAGGTTCTTAAATTTTATTCAGAACAGGAATAAGCTAACGTCTTGTAATTGTATGTATTTGTTTCACATTGCCTGAGTTTCTGGAACAGGCTGCTTTCTTTAATATTCTATTTATAAAGTGACTATTGATACTTATGATTTCTGTATCGCTTCTTCTTAGACGATGCCATCAATTTAGCTTTGGCTAAAAGAAAGCGGCTGTGTTCAGGGCCAGGTGCCCCGCTCAGTGTTCTCATTTCCATAACACAATGGTCTGAGCTGGCCTTCCCTGTGAATGTAACACAATGCAGTTGCAGCTGCTTCATTTGTATTAGGTTTGAGCTTGGCTCTGAAAGAATTCAGGCACTAAAATACATGCCAAGACAGCCAGAAAGCAAAGTTGAACTGCAGGAGTAGCCGACTATTCCTGTGTAGCCCTCCCTGTGTTCTTGTCACAGTGACACCTGAGCGTTCCCAGTCAGATATAGCAGATACAAAAGACTGTCAGAAGATAAAAGCTTTGTGTAGTTTTTAGAAAAAAGTAAAGCTTTAGAGGAATAAATGTAGACTAAGTTATATTCTTGTAAAAAAAAAAAAAGAAATTTTACATCTTTTAAATGTTGTGTGATTATCAGACTGAGTATTAGCCACTGTTTTGAACAGAATACTCAATCAGGTCTTTGTTTTTCCAAGTTGAGCAAAGAGAGAGAAAGCTTCATGCCCACTTAATAAAGACCAGAAAGTGTTCATTGTCTAAACAAATCATCTAAGGAACTTCAAAAAATATTACTGCCAGAGCTCCACCTCAAACCAGTTAAATGACACTCTGTGGACCGGAACCTAGTCTTCTGTATTTTTAAAAACCTTTCCGAGGGATTCTAACATGAATCCAAGCTTGAGAACTATTTGCCTAAATGATTAGTTAAAGTATTAGGATCCCATCATCTTAGTAAGTGTATTCCCTCTGAACACCCATGCCTCCTCCTGTACCTTCAAGTCAACCATTAAAAAGCCAGCAATGAGAGTTTCACAGTGGCCAGCTGTCACTCACAAACAAGTTGTGTTGTGTATTATTTGCCCTTCTGAGTGTTTACCACAGTCAGTCCAGATGACCAGTCTAATTTTGCAAAATGCTTGTTTTATTGTGACAGAGTAACCTCTGATCAGCCTAAGAAGCTCAGTTTTAGCGGTAAAATATTCAATTTGAATTCATGGCATCTGAGCTACAATACTATTTCAGTTTTTGTCTTCTCATTGCTGTTGTATTCCAGGAAACTTAAAATTCTTTCCTCTGCTGCTTAAAGATTCGTTATTAATCTTCTTCCTTCCCTTTCCTGACCATCTACATGAATCTAAAATCCAGGATCCACCTGCAGTGATACCTTTCTGTTCATATATGAATGAATATATATTGATAATATATGTCTATCAAAATATTACTACCACAGGTAAAAATAATGTAACAAATACAGGGATGTCAGAAAAGAAAAATTATGGTCTGATGATATTAAATATTAAGTATACCTTCAAATCATTTTGTAACCAGAACAGCTATGATTTCTAAATCTTTTAATGATAAGTACCCTAGGATATGAAAATTGGAGGGGAAAAGGGGTTAAGGTTAGATATGGCCCCTTAAGGAGGCTAGAGAGCAAATAGCAAATACCTGGAGGAAAAGGGAGCAGAAATGGATGAGAATATTGCCAAGAGCCTAAACTTGAAAGAATCGAAGAATGAGGGAAACCTTCAATCTATGCTTATTCCTAGAAATAGGTTTGCAGTGGTGCTAACTAGCAGAGATTTCAACTTATCCTGCACAGGAAAAGATGGCTGTTTAAGATAAGAGGATAGGATGAACTCAATTATACTTCATTCTTACGGATCGTGTACTACTCTAAAGCCATCTCCTCAAAGCCAGGATATTTTTCTTCTGTTTCAGTGGTAAGTGGAGGTTTAACTGGGCTTTCCTGGTGGCTCAGTGGTAAAGAACCTGCCTGCCAATGCAAGAGACACAGGTTCTGTCCCTAAGTAGGGAAGATCTCTTGGAGAAAGAAATGGCAACCCACTCCAGTATTCTTGCCTGGGAAATCCCATGGACAGAAGGAGCCTGGCAGGCTACAACCCACAAGGTTGCAAAAGAGTCGGACGTGACTTAGCAACTAAACAAGAGGCTTAACNGTACCATTTTTCTAGATTCCATGTGTATGTGTTATATACAGTATTTCTTTTTCTGACTCACTTTGCTCTGTACAATAGGTTCTGAGTTCATCCACTTCACTATAACTAACTCAAATTTGTTTCTTTTTTTAGCTGAGTAATATTTCATTTTATATATGTACCACAACTTCTTTATCCATTCTTCTATCTATGGACATCTGAGTTGCTTCCATGTCCTGACTATTGTAAATAATGCTGCAATGAACGTTGGGGTACATGTGTTTTTGAATTGTGATTTTCTCAGGGTATATGCCCAGAGAGGGATTGCTAGGTCATATGGTAGTTTTAGTCCTAATCTTTAAAAGAATCTCCATTTTGTTCTCCATAGTGGCTATATCAATTTATATTCCTACCCACTGTTCCCTTTTCTCCAAGAGAGTTCCCCTTTTTCCTCATTCCTTCCAGCATTTATTGTTTGTGGATTTTTTTATAATGGTCGTTCTGAGATGTGAGATGATACCTCATTGTGGTTTTGATTTGTATTTCTCTAATAATGAATGATGTTGAGCATTTTTTCATGTGTTTATTCATCATTTGTATGTCTTCTTTGGAGAAATGTCTGTTTAAGTCTTCTGCACATTTTTGATTGGGTTGTTTGTTTTTCTGATATTGAGCTATATGAGCTGCTTGTATATTTTGGAGACATCCTTTGTCAGTTGCTTCATTTGCAGTTACTTTCTCCCGTTCTGAAGGTTGTCTTTTCATCTTATTTATAGCGTCCTTTGCTGTGCAAAAGCTTTAAAAGTTTAATTACGTCCATTTGTTTGTTTTTATTTCCATTACTCTAGGGTGTGTCAAAGAGGATCTTACCACAATTCAAAGAGTGTCCTGCCTGTGTTTTTCTGTTAAGAGTTTTTATATTTTCTTACATTCGGCCTTACATTTAGGTCTTTAATCCATTTTTAATTTATTTTTGTTTATGATGTTAGGAAGCATTCAGTTAGGATGCTGTCCAGTTTTCCCAGCAACACTTATTGAAGAGGCTGTCTTTTCTCTGTTGTATATTCTTGCCTTCTTTATCAAAGATAAGGTGCCCACAGGTGTATGGGTTTATCTCTGGGCTTTCTGTCTTGTTCCGTTGGTCTACATTTCTGTTTTTGTGCCAGTACCATACTGTCTTGATTACTGTAGCTTTGTAGTATAGTGTGATGTCAGAAAGGTTGATTCCTCCAGCTCTGTTTTTCTTTCTTAAGATTGTTTTGGCTATTCGGGATCTTTTGTGTTTCCATACAAATCATAAAAATTTTTTGTTCTAGTTTTGGAAGTCCTAGCCATGGCAATCAGAGAAGAAAAAGAAGAGGAATCCAGATTGGAAATGAAGAAATAAAACTCACTGTTTGCAGATGACATGATACTGTGCATAAAAAAACCCTAAAGATACCATCAGAAAGTTGCTAGAATTAATCAATGAATTTAGTAAAGTTGCAGGATTAATACACAGTAGTCCCTTGCATTCCTATACACTAACAACAGAAAATCAGAAAGAGAAATTAGTGAAACAATCCCATTCACCATTGCAACCAAAGAATAAAATAGCCAGGAATAAACCTACCTACGGAGACAAATGATAAACTGTAAGACACTGATGAAAGAAATCAAAGATGGCACAAACAGATGCAGAGATATATCATGTTCTTGGATCAGAAAAATTAATTATGAAAATTACTGTACTACCCAAAGCAATCTACAGATTCAGTGCTCTCCTTATCAGATGTGTGGTCTTTTTGATGACAGCCATTCTGACAGGTGCGAGGTGGTGTATCATTGTGGTTTTGATTTGCGTTTCTCTGGCGATTAGTGATGCTGAGCATCATTTCATGTGTTTGTTGGCCATCTATATGGTTTTGTTGTTGTTGTTTAATATTGCTTCAGGTCCTTTACCCATTTATTAATCAGCTTGTTTGGTTTTTTGATGATGAGCTGTGTAACTTCTTTGTATATTTTGGATACTAAGCCCTTGTTGGATTTATTGTTTGCAAACATTTTATTCTATTCAGTAGGCTGTCTTTTTTGTTTTGTTGATGGTTTCCTTCACTGTGCAAATGTTGATGTGGTCCTATTTGTTTATTTTTGCTTTTGTTTCCTTTGCCTGAGGAGACAGTTCCAAAAATTTTTTGGTAAGATTTATGTCAAAGACCATACTGCCTATATTTTCTTCTATCAGTTTCATGGATTGAGACCTTGCATTTGGATCTTTAATCCATCTTGAATTTATTTTTGTATATGGTGTGAGAACATAGTCTGGTTTGATTCCTTTGTATATTCAGTTCAGTTCAGTTCAGTCACTCAGTCATGTACGACTGTTTGCGACCCCATGAACCGCAGCACGTCAGGCCTCCCTGTCCATCACCAACTCCCAGAGTCCACCCAAACCCATGTCCATTGAGTTGGTGATGCCATCCAACCATCTCATCCTCTGTCATCTCCTTCTCCTCCTGTCCTCAGTCTTTCCCAGCATCAGGGTATTTTCAAATGAGTCAGCTCTTCGCATCAGGTGGCCAAAGTATTGGAGTTTCAGCTTCAACATCAGTCCTTCCAATGAACACCAAGGACTGATCTCCTTTAGGATGGAATGGTTAGATCTCCTTGCAGTCCAAGGGACTCTCAAGAGTCTTCTCCAAACCACAGTTCAAAGCATCAATTCTTCGGTGCTCAGCTTTCTTTATAGTCCAACTCTCACATCCATACATGACCACTGGAAAAACCATAGCCTTGACTAGATGGACCTTTGTTGACAAAGTAATGCCTCTGCTTTTTAATATGCTGCCTAGGTTGGTCATATCTTTCCTTCCAAGGAGTACATGTCTTTTAATTTCATGGCTGTAATCCCCATCTGCAATGATTTTGGAGCCCAGAAAATTAAAGTCAGCCACTGTTTCCACTGTTTACCCATCTATTTGCCATGAAGTGATGGGACTGGATGCCATGATCTTAGTTTTCTGAATGTTGAGTTTTAAGCCAACTTTTTTACTCTCCTCTTTCACTTTCATCAAGAGGCTCTTTAGTTCCCCTTCACTTTCTGCCATAAGGGTGGTGTCATCTGCATATCTGAGGTTACTGATATTTCTCCTTGCAATCTTGTTTCCAGCTTGTGCTTCTTCCAGCCCAGTGTTTCTCATGGTGTACTCTGCATAGCAGTTTAATAAGCAGGATGACAATGTACAGCCTTGACGTACTCCTTTTCCTATTTGGAACCAGACTGTTGTTCCAGGTCCAGTTCTAACTGTTGCTTCCTGACCTACAAATAGGTTTCTCAAGAGGCAGGTCAGGTGGTCTGGTATTCCCATCTCTTTCAGAATTTTCCACAATTTTTTGTGATCCACACAGTCAAAGGCTTTGGCATAGTCAATAAAGCAGAAATAGATGTTTTTCTGTAACTCTCTTGCTTTTTCGATGATCCAGCAGATGTTGGCAATTTGATCTCTGGTTCCTCTGCCTTTCTAAAACCTGCTTGAACATCAGGAAGTTCATGGTTCACGTATTGCTGAAGCCTGGCTTGGAGAATTTTAAGCATCACTTTACTAGCATGTGCTGCTGCTACTGCTAAGTCGCCTCAGTCGTGTCTGACTCCATGTGACCCCAGAGACAGCAGCCCACCAGGCTCCCCCATCCCTGGGATTCTCCAGGCAAGAACACTGGCGTGGGTTGCCATTTCCTTCTCCAATGCATGAAAGTGAAAAGTGAAAGTGAAGTCGTTCAGTCGTGTCTACTCCTAGCGACCCTATGGACTGCAGCCCACCAGGCTTCTCCATCCATGGGATTTGCCAGGAACTAGCGTGTGAGATGAGTGCCATGGTGCGGTAGTTTGAGCATTCTTTGGCATTGCCTTTCTTTGGGATTGGAATGAAAACTGACCTTTTCCAGTCTTGTGGCCAGTTTTCCCATTTATTGAAAAGACTCTCTCTTCCTTATTGTATATTCTTTCCTCCTTTGTCATAGGTTAATTGACCACATGAGTACGGGTTTACTTCTGGGTTCTACATTCTGTTTCATTGTTCTGGGTTTCTGTTTTTATACCAGTACTATTCTGTTTTGATTAGTGTCATTTTGTTGTATAGTCTGAAGTCAGGGTGTGTGATTCCTCTGGCCCTGCTCCTTTTTCTCAAGATTATCTTGGCCATTCAGGGTCTTTCATGTTTCCATGCAAATTTTAAAGTTATTTGTTCTAGGTCTGTAAAAAATGCCCTTAATATTTTGATAGTGAAAGTTGCTCAGTCATGTCCGACTCTTTGTGACCCCATGGACTATACAGTATTTTGATAGGGATTGCATCAAATATATAGATTGCCTTGGGTAATATGATCATTTTAAGAATATTAATTTTTACCATCCATGCACATGGTATGTCTTTTCATCTGTTTATGTCACTTAAATTTGTTTCATCTATATCTTATAGTTTTCAGAATACAGATTTTTATCTCCTTAGATAGGTTTATTCTTAAGTATTTTAGTCTTTTTGATGCAATTGTAAATGGGATTGTTTCCTTACTTTTTTCCTAATTGTTAGTGTATAAAAATGCAACAGATTTCTGTATATTAATTTTGTGTTGTTCAGCTTTACTGAATTAGTTAATGAGCTCTAGTTGTTTTGTGTCAGTGTCTTTAAGATTTTCTATGTATAGTATCAGGGCTTTCTCAGTGGTAAAGAATCCACCTGCAGTGCAGAAGATACAGGGACATAGGTTCAATCTTTGGGTCAGGAAGATACCCTGCAAGGCGAAATGGCAAGCCACTCCAGTAATCTTGCCCAGAAAGTCCCACTGATAAGAGGAGCCTGGTAGGCTATAGTCCATGGGGTCACAAGAGTCAGACACAACCGAGCAACTAACTAGGTAACAGCAACGTGCATAGGATCATGTCATCTGCCAGCAGTGACGATTTTGCTTCTTCCTTTCCAGTTTGGACTCCTTTTATTTCTTTCTCTTATATTAACTGTGACTAGTACTTTCAGTGCTATGTTGAATTAAAGTGGCAGGAGTGGACATCCTTGTCTTGTTCCTGATCTTACAGGAAATGATTTCAGCTTTTCACTGCCGAGTATGGTATAAGTTGTAGGCTCATCATATGTGACCTTTATTATGTTGAAGTATGTTGCCACTGTGCCCACTTTCTGGAGAGTTTTTATCATAAATGGATGTTGAATTTTGTCAAAAGTTTATTCTGCATCTCTTGAGATAATCATATGATTTTTATTCTTCAGTTTGTTAACGTGATATCACATTCATTGATTTGCAGATACTGAAAAATTCTTGTGACCCTGGGATATATAGTTTTTTAATGTAATGTTGGATTTGGTTTTTGGTGTTAATATTTTGTTGAGGATACTTGCATCTGTGTTATCAATGATCTTGGCTTGTGTGTTTTTGTTTTGTTTTTACATATATCTCTTGGTTCGTTATCAGAGTGAGGCTGACTTTGTAGAATGAGTTTGGAAGTATTCTTTCCTCTTCAGTTTTTTGAAGTAGTTTGAGGAGGATAGGTGTTAGCTCTTATTTAAATGTTTGGTAGAATTCACTCTTGAAGGCTGGACTTCGGTTTAGTGGTATTTTTTAAATTACTGATTCAGGGAATTCCCTGGGATTCCAGTTGTTAGGACTCGGCCCTTTCACTGCTCTGGGCCCTGGTTCAATCCCTGGTTGAGGGACTGATCGCACAAGATCTCAAGATCACAGGATCTCACGAGCCACACACCATGGCCATAAATAGATAGGTGGTAGTAGGTCTGTTGATATTTTCTGTTTCTCCCTGGTTCAGTGTTGGGAGATAATACATTTCTAGGAATTTGTCCATTTCTTCTAGATTGTCCGCTTTATTGGCCTATTGTTCTTCCTAGTAGGCTCTTACGATCCTTTGTCCTCCTCTGCTGTCAGTTGTAACTTCTCTTTTTTCACTTTTGATGTTACCGATTTGAGCCATCTCTTTTTTTTTTGAGTCTGGTTAAGTTTATCAGTTTTATTTATTTCAAATAACCAACTCTTAGTTTCAATGATTGTTTTATTGTCTTTTTAATCTCTATTTCACTTATTTCCTTTCTGATTTTTTTGATTTCTTTACTTCTTAATTTCAGTTTTGTTTGTTCTTCTTTTTCAGATTCCTTTAGGTGGAAGGTTAGATTGTTTATTTTAGATTTTTCTTGTTTCCTGAGGTAGACGTGTATCACTACAAACCTCTTAGAACTGCTTTTTCTTTGTTCCTTAGGTTTTAGATCCCTGTGTTTTCATTTATCTTTTTTCTCCAGGTATTCTTTTAAATTTCTGATTTCTTCAGTGACCTACTGATTGTTTACGAGCATGCTGTTTTTAGAGTGTGTGTCGCCCCGCCCCCGCCTAGTGGTTGATTTCTAGTCTCATACTGTTGTGGTTGGAAAAGATACTTGATGTGATTTCTGTCTTCTTAAATTTATTGAGAATTGTTCTGTGGCCTAACATGTAATCTATCCTGGAGAATGTTATATGTGCACCTGAAAAGAATGTACATTCTGCTATTTCTGCTATTTTGGATGAAATGTTCTCATCATGCAACTATAATCTATATCATCTAATGTGTCATTTAGGCCAATGTTTCCTTACTGATTTTCTGTCTAAATACTCTGTCATTGATGTAAACGGGATATTAAAGTCCTTTACTGTCATTGCCTTGCTGTCAGCGTCTCCTTTTTTGTTTGTCATTATTTGCTTTATATATGCAAGCACTCCTTTGTTGGATACACATGACTTTACAATTGCCATAACTTCTTGTTAGATAGATCTCTTTATAATTATGTAATGTCCTTCTCTGTCTCTTGTTACAGTCTTTTTTTTAAAGTCTATTTTGCCTCATATAAGTATTTCTACCCCAGCTTTCTTTTCTTTTCCATTTGCATGGAATATTCTTTTAGCTTTTGCTAGTGCTGAGATCTTCATATTAGACTGATATTTTTTATGACTTTTTATAGCAGTGTGATTAATGATCCACAAATCAGGAGATGGAAAATGATATTGGTTTGGATAATCTTCTTCTAAACAGTCTTCTTTTTGGAGAAGGCGATGGCACCCCACTCCAGTACTCTTGCCTGGAAAATCCCATGGATGGAGGAGCCTGGTAGGCTGCAGTCCATGGGGTCGCGAGGAGTCGGACATGACTGAGCAACTTCACTTTCACTTTTCACTTTCATGCATTGGAGAAGGAAATGGCAACCCACGCCAGTGTTCTTGCCTGGAGAATCCCAGGGATGGCGGAGCCAGGTAGGCTGCCGTCTCTGGGGTCACACAGAGTCGGACACGACTGAAGCGACTTAGCAGCAGCAGCAGCAGCCTTCTTTTAGTATTTCCTAACACTTAGTTCCCGTGCCCCATAAGTGATTTAAATTCAGCTTGCTCCAAACTATACCCACTTGTGTTTTTCCCAAAAACTCTTTTCCCTCTGAACTTCTTTGTAGTGCTACACATTTCTTCAGTTCCCAGAGCCAAATACCTATGAGACACCCAGCTTCTTGAGCGTGAGATCAGTGTAGTGTACAGGGCCTGAACAGAAGAAGGCCATCTTCGTGGAGTTTAATGTTCAGTGGTTGCCGTCTCAAGTTCTTAATGGTTCATTTTTGGATTTGTGTTTTGTAAATCAAGTCCAGTGAAACAATGGAGCATGTGCAGTGGCTTGAAACCAAGGCACGGTTCCATCTCCTCCTACCTGTCTGGGGTGGATTCTGAGTTCCCTACTTTCCTATCCCCTAGATCCTAGCCACCCTTCCTCACCCTCTGCTTCACTGAGCCACAGCTGTCACTCTCTGACCCTAGAGAAGCTTGTGCACAAGCATGAGAAAGATAGGGATTGGACTGCACACTCTTGGTGGGGCTATCCTTGCCCCCACCTGCCATCTTCACTGGTGTCTGGCAGGTTGCCAGAGACCACAGCTCAGTTGAAGCAAGCCTCTTGTTCATCCTTAATCCCAGGATCCTAGTGATTTATAGTGGCAGCCATGGGAAGAAGCCTGGCTCAACTTCCCTGCCCTGGGCCAGGCACATGGGTTTGGTGGCTGGGGAAGGGCAACCTGGTAGCCAGTGGGTCACCTACACACTGAACTGTGGTCTAGGGCTCCAAGTGACTCTGAAGTCTGAGGGTCTGAGGGAGCATGACATTAAATAGCAAATTAAAAGTACCATGGCAAATGGAGAGAGAGAGACTGCTGGGAAATGTTTTTATTTTATCATCTTTAATGATACTGTTTTCCTGCTTTTTGAACAAGGGCCCTAATATTTTTTTCACTAAACCCCTCAGAGTATATAGCTGGTCCTCTCTAATTCACTAAAGATTTTAACTCATCTCCTGGCCTCCAGTTCCTCCTTCATCCACTTCAGCTTTCACAGTGTTGCCAGACTGGGCTCTTTAAAATTTAAACTTGGTCATTACTTACCTCTCCCTTGCTTGAAGTGTTTTAGCAGTTCTCTTTGGTCCCATGCCCATGTTGTTGTTGTCTAGTCACGAAGATGTGTCTGAATCTCTGTGACTTTAGGTTGCCAGGCTCCTCTGTCCATGGGATTTTCCAGGCAAGAATACTGGAGTGGGGTGCTATTTCCTTCTCCAGGGAATCTTCTCGACCCAGGGATTGAATCCACATCTCCTGTATTGGCAGGCAGATTCTTTACCACTGAACCATCAGGGAAGGTTCTCTCCCCTATGTGCATGGACATGACCAAAATTTGAACATTTTATTTGGGTTGCACAGTGGGTTCTTTCCACTCTCCTCCCTCTCTCCCTTCTTCCTTTCCCTCATTTGAATGTCTTCAGACATAACTAACTCTTCCTTCAAAAGTCATCAGTTACCTACTGAAACCTTTGGCATATATCTTGTTTTTTACTGGATGATCAAAACCAAAGTTAACTTGGCACAGAGAGCCTTTCATTATCTGGTTTTCAGCTGCCCTTCCATTTCTTTATACTCAATACCCTCTTTCCTACCCCCAGTTTTCTAAGCCTCCAAACTGAAAAGAGTGCTGTATCTTAGTGCTCCATCTTTGTTTAACTTAAGTTCCTCAAACAAGTTTTCCCACGTGTCTTTGTACATTTCTGCCTGTTAAGGCCACCTTCTGTACTCCCTAAAAGTATTTTCATCCTTCAGAACTCAACTCCAGTATCTTCTCGACATTAGCCTTGACCTTCTCTGTCCTTCCTTCAGAGTGGACATTTACCCATTACCATTTATGTGTATGGTTGCCTTCCCTGGTCTGTGATATTCTAGTTGGTAGGCTCCAGAATGAGTGTACATATCTCAGAGAGTACACTGCACAGTCCACTTGGGTTGCAAAAAGAAAATAATTAATGTTTGAGTTTTTAAATTTCACTGTTTTAAGATTTTTATGTTATTGACTATTTTATAGTCATATATCAAAACATTCTTATAATTTTATAGATGAGCAGTTTTAGGAATGCACACCAACAGTATTTTACTTATTTGATACATAGTCAAGACAATTTAGGGGCTTCCCCAGTTAAAGAATTCTCAGTGTTAAAGAATCTACCTGCAATGCAGGTTCAATCCCTGGGTCAGGAAGATCCCCTGGAGGAAGGCACAGCAACCCACTCCAGTATTCTTGCCTAGAGAATCCCATGGACAGAGGAGCCTGGTGAGCTACAGTCCATAGAGGCAGACAGAACTGAAGCAACTAAGCATGTACACGTGCAAGACAGTGTTAAAACTACTCTTCTAGGAGGCTCCCTTTTTCGCTATTCCCGCCCCAGCATTTATTATTTGTAGACTTTTTGATGGTGGTCATTCTGGTTGGTGTGAGGTGATACCTCATTGTAGTTTTTAGTTGCATTTCTCTTAATAAATTAGAAGTGCTGAGCATATTTTCATGTGCTTTTTGGCCATCTGAATGTCTTCTTTGGAGAAATGTCTATTCAGATCTTCTGCCCATTTTTTGATTGGGTGGTTTGGTTTTTTGATACTGAGCTATATTAGCTGTTTATATGTTTTGAGTGTAATCCATTGTTGGTTGCACCATTCACAAATATTTTCTCCCATTCTGAAGGTCATCTTTTCATTTTGTTTATGGCTTCCTTTGCTGTCCAAATCTTTTAAGTTTAATTAGGTACCATTTGTTTATTTTTATTTTTATTTCCATTACTCTAGGAGATGGATCAAAAACGCTATTGCTGCGATTTGTGTCAAAAAGTGTTCTTCCTTTGTTTCCTTCCACGAGTTTTATAGTATCTGGTCTTACATTTAGGTCTTTAATGCATTCTAGTTTATTTTTGTGTGTGATGTTAGAGAATGTTCTAATTGCATTCTTCTACATGTAGCTGTCCAGTTTTCCCAGTACATTTGCTGCTACTGCTGCTGCTGCAAAGTCGCTTGTCGTGTCTGACTCTGTGCCACCCCATAGACGGCAGCCCACCAGGCTCCCCTGTCCATGGGACTCTCCAGGCAAGAACACTGGAGTGGGTTACTGAAAAGATTCTTTTTCCATTGTATATTCTTGTGTCCTTGGTAATAGTATTTGACCATAGGTACATGGGTGTATTTCTGGGCTTTTCTAGTGAAAGCCCGTTGTCCCATTAATCTATGTTTCTGTTTTTGTGCCCATACCATACTGTTTTGATTACTGTAATTTTGGTAATATAAATGGTATAACCACTATGGAGAACAGTATGGAGGTTCTTAAAAAGCTGAAAATAGAACTATCATGAGCCTGCAGTCCTACTCCTGGGCATATCTCCAGAGAGAGCCTTAATTCAAAAAGATACATGTGCTCCAATGTTCATTGCAGCACTGTTTACAATAGACAAGACATGTAAGCAACCTAAATGTTCATTAACAGATGAATTCACAAGGAAGATGTGGTATACAGTGATATACAGTGGAATATTATGCAGCCATAAAAAGAATGAAATAATGCCATTTGCAGCAACATAGATGGACCTAGAGATTGTCATACTAAGTAAAGTAAGACAAAGACAAGTATCATATACTGTCACCTAACTGTGGAGCCTTTAAAAAAAATGATACAAATAAACTTATATACAAAATAGAAATAGATCAGTTCAGTTCAGTCGCTCAGTTATGTCCGACTCTTTGCGACCCCCTGAATCACAGCACTCCAGGCCTCCCTGTCCATCACCAACTCCCAGAGTTCACTCAGACTCACATCCATCGAGTCAGTGATGCCATCCAGCCAACTCATCCTGTTGTCCCCTTTTCCTCCTGCCCCCAATCCCTCCCAGCATCAGAGTCTTTTCCAGTGAGTCAACTCTTCACATGACGTGGCCAAAGTACTGGAGTTTCAGCTTTAGCATTATTCCCTCCAAAGAAATCCCAGGGCTGATCTCTCTCAGAATGGACTGGTTGGATCTCCTTGCAGTCCAAGGGACTCTCAAGAGTCTTCTCCAGCACCACAGTTCAAAAGCATCAATTCTTCGGCTCTCAGCTTTCTTCACAGTCCAACTCTCACATCCATACATGACCACTGGAAAAACCATAGCCTTGACTAGACGGATCTTTGTTGGCAAAGTAATGTGTCTGCTTTTGAATATGCTATCTAGGTTGGTCATAACTTTTCTTCCAAGGAGTAAGCGTCTTTTAATTTCATAGCTGCAATCACCATCTGATCAACAGAAATAGAAAACAAACTTATGGTTACCAAAGACGAAAGGGGAGTGGGAAGGGTAAAATAGGAGTTTGGGATTTACACACTACTGTTTATAAAATAGGTAATGACAAAGACCTAATGTATAGCACAGGGAACTATACTCAATATTTTATAATAGCCTATAAAGGAAAAGAATCTGAAGAAAAAAACAAATATATATATATATATAGATATAGATCTGTAACTGAATCATGTTGCTATACACCTGAGGCTGTCACAACATTGTAAATCAACTATACTTCAGTAAAAATGAAACTTAAAAAGAATAAGGACAATATTAGAAAAAATAAGTCTTAGAAAATCAAGACTGTGTCTTATTTAACTCCAGCACTGACCTTTTCTTCTTCCTAATCTGTTTATGAAAACTCAATAGGTGACATTCATGATTGCCCAAGGTATACACATTGTAAAGACACTAACCTTTTATGCCATAGCATTTTTATCATTAGTAGATTGTTTCAAATTAATCAACATTATATATTGGATTAAAAAAAAAGATTCTACCTTATCTGTTAAGGAAAATAGAATTAAGGGTGGAATACAGTGAGTAGAAAGAAAAAATTTTCTTTCACTGGAAGCCCTGTGAGATTAATGGTAAAAAGAGTGACTCATGGGGACTATCTTAGTTTGCTTCTCACTCAAATTATAATTGAAAGTGTAGGAATGTGGTCTGCTCTCAGCTTTTTAAAAGTTAAATGGAAAAAAAAAAAGTAATACATCTAGCAGAAGGGAAGGTCAAAACCTGATGCTCTGTCCTTGGCTACCTGGGCTCATAGTTTATGCATTCAGTGAGACCATCACTGTCACTCAGGAGCACTTCTCCATTAAAATCAGCTACCTGCAGTTCAGAAGGGCTTTGCATTCTTCTGCCCATATGATCCGAGGCCAGTGTCACCTGCCTTTTTAATTCTGCCAGAGTATCAGTACAAGGATCTTATTAGCATTTAAGAATTTGGACCAAGAATAGGGAAAAGAGCTGTAAGACCCATATTTTTTTAATGTATATTCAACTTTTTTTAATGTATGTTCAGCTGGCATCTCCCTTGTGTGACCAAGAGAAAATTGTTTGACCTCTTCTGAGGCCTGTGGTGCCTTTTTTATGATAATGAACTATCAGACAAATATTTTAAGATCTTGCAGGTTTGCAGATTAAAAGGTATTGTATACTAAGAACCAATTTGTTATTATTTTGAAGCCTAAATTCATAATAGAAGAAAATTTTTGCAGGATTAGAAAGAAGTACAGTTAGGAAGTAGCCTCTAGAAGTTATATAACTATGCCTAGTAAAATCTTTTCCCTGGTGCCCATCTTCCTGCTTTCTTCCACTTAATTGTGTATTTGAAAAAGAACAGCTTCTCCTGGCTAGTAATTAGATTGTTTTGCTTTGTACCTTTCATTCACTACCATTTCCATAATATGGATTTTAGGTGCATTTTGTTTCACCAGAGGCAGGAAAAATTTTATTTTTTTTTTAAATAATAAGTTCCAAAACCCTCCTTCATCTGCAGTGCTGTTATTCTTAGAGTCCTAAAAATGAGAGCTAGAAAACTTCAATTATATTCATCTAGTTCATCTCCCCTGACAATGAAAAAACATCTTTCATATTATATTATATGATGCTTTTTTCAGGCTTCCATGATAACCTCTGGGAGACTGTCCAACAGACTAATAGACCTCACTTAGGGGGAATGTTCTCATTCTTAGTTTTGACTCTTCATTTCTAATTATTTGATTCCTGAAAGCCATCTTCCTTAATATTCATACTCTGTGAACTTGAATAAGATCAGCAGTCTCTTCTAGTGGTAAGAAAATCAACCTCATTAGCAGGAACTGAGGGTCTGTATAAGTGTGTATTTTAGATACTAAGTTTTTCCTCTTTAAATACCAGATTTGGTTTTATTTTAATAATATTGAGGTTATCTTTTTCCCTTCAGATGTATTCGATCTTTTCCCTGCTTTCTTGAGTGAATTGGAATTTTCCTAATTCAGTTTAATCATTATTAGCATTCTGCAAATATATATTAGGTAGCCCACTCTATACTAAGCATTGAAGTAATATAATGATGAGCTCAATAATGTTTGCCTTTAGGAGTTAAGACTCAGTAGAGGATATAAAATTGAAATACCAAGAATTATTGGTCAAGACAGGAAAACAGTAGTATGAACAAAAGATCTTAGTTAATTAAAAGTGAGAAACTTAAGTCTTACTAGAGAAATCAAGAAGGATTTTGTGAGAAGTTGGTATTCAAAATAAATAGTGTAGGGACAACTGAGTGGCCATTTTGAAAAAAAAAAAAAAGAGATAAAATTAAATGTGAGATATATCTCTTACCTTACATGAGTATAAACTCCAAATGGATTAGGGATCTAAGTGTAAAAAATAAACCATACAACTACTAGAAGAAAACAGAGAGGAATTCCTCTTTACTTTTAAAAAACACTGTTCTTTAATGAATGGTTACTGAAAAGCCAGAGGCAAAAAAAAAAACAAAACACCTTTTTAAGACGTGTCAAAAAACATCATAAAGTTAAAAGACAACTGACCGATGCACAACATATAGATATCAGCACTTAAAAATGAGAGACAAATGATCAAAACCTCAATAGAAAATTTTAAAAAAAAGATGAATAGATAATTCTCAAAAACTATAAAAATTTTTCTGAACATATAAAAGCAGTGTTCATACAATCAGAAATGCAGATCAAAACAGCACAGAGATACTACCTCACCTTTTAGCTACCAAAAACTGTCAACTATGATAAATTCAGTTGGTGAAGGAAACAGACACTCTCATATATTGCTGATGGGAATGCAAACTGGTGCAGCCCTTCTAGAGGGGATTTTAGCAAATCTACACATGCACCTTTTCATCCAGCAGTCCCACTTTTAGCTGTCTGCCTTCAAAATACAGCCTCCACCATTATGAAAATACACATATACGAGGTATTCCTTGCAGCATCGTTTATAATTGTAAAATATTGGAAACAACCTAAATGCCCACCCATAAGAAACTAATTACATAAATTATGTGTGCAAGGTAGAGTAGTGGCCTCCCAAAGATATACATATCCTAATACGCAGAATCTATGAATATGTTGCCGTAAATGGCAAAAGAGGCTGTTGCAGATGTGGTTAAGGCTAATGACCTCAAGGTGAGCAGAGTATCCTAGATTATCCAGGTGGTTTCATTCTAGTAACAGGTAGTGGTGGTGGTTTAGTTGCTTTGTTGTGACTGATGCCTGCAACCCTATGGACTATAGCCTGCCAGGCTCCTCTGTGGAATTTCCCAGGCAAGTAACAGGAGGCCTTAGAAACTGAGAACATTTAAGAGAGATACTACACATTGCTAGCTTTGAAGATGGAGGAAGACGACCACGAGCCAAGGAATATGAGTGACCTTAAGATGCTGGAAAAAGCAAAAAACACATTCTCCCATAGAGCCTTCAGAGAGAAATAAAGCCCTGCTGACACCTTGATTTTAGCCAGATGATACCTGTTTGGACTTCTGACCTACAGAATAATAATAAATTTGTACTGTTTGGCTCATTGGAAAAGACTTTGATGCTGGGAGGGATTGGGGGCAGGAGAAGAAGGGGACAACCGAGGACGAGATGGCTGGATGGCATCACTGACTCGATGGACGTGAATCTGAGTGAATTCCGGGAGATGGTGATGGACAGGGAGGTCTGGCATGCTGCAATTCATGGGGTTGCAAAGAGTTGGACACGACTGAGCGACTGAACTGAACTGAACTGTTTAAGTCACTGTGTTTGTGGTAATTTGTTACATCAGCAGTAGAAAACTAGTACAGTGATAAACTGGTGAAATTAGAATTCTGCAATTTCAGTCAGTATGTCACTGACCATGGTTCTTGACCTTAATCGGCAGCAACTGGTAAGAAGAGACAAGAAGTTCAGACAGGGCTCTATCCGGGCCCTGTTGCAGCAGGAGGGAGTGAATGCAGGTAATTTCCCTTGCTGTCTCCTTATGGGGCAGGCGAGTGGGTTCCTTACATGGAGTGTGGGTCGGGGTGAGTACAGGGGCTGAGCCAGAGAAGTGACTTAGGTAGTCTGCCCCGCCTCCTTTGTGGTGCTGTGTGCAGGGAGCATCCACAGTACCCTACTTTTGTTCCCAGTTCCTCAGAAGTGGCATCTGGGTTTTTGGTCTTTTTGTATCTTGTTGTTCATAATTTGCCCCAACTGTACATGTTACATGTATGCAGTTATTTTTAGTTCCTTAAAGTTTTTTTTGTATTTTGCTCCTGGAGGATATGCTTAAAGGGTCCCAGATCCCAACCTATCTTAAGTATGGTAACTGTGTTAATTTCCTAATTTTCATAATTACGTGCATGCTCAGTCACTTAGTCATGTCCAACTCTTTGCGACCCCAAGGACTAGTCTGCCACGCTCCTCTGTCCATGGGATTTCCCAGGCAAGAGTACTGGAGTGTGTTGTCATTTCTTCCTCCAGGGGATCTCCCTGACCCGGGAATGAGACCCCATCGCCTGTGTCTCCTACATTGGCAGGTGGATTCTTGACCACTGAGCCACCTAGGAAGTCATAATAATTCTATGGTTACATAAGATGTTAGTGTTAGATGAAGCTGGACAAGGGAAAACTTTTTGTACTATTTTTACAAACGTAAAGGAAAAAATATCAGAGACTCCTTCCCTTCTCAAGATTCGCCCCCACCCCGACTCACCTCATTGACATATTTATGTTAGTCACCATTTCTTTTCTGCTATTCCTCTGTGAATTTCCAATGACTTTTAACTCTTGTTAAAAAGTAAAGACTTGTTTACAGAAATTTTTAGCAGATTTATTCTTAATGGATCCAAAATGGAAACATCCCAAAAGTCCATTGGTTGGCAAATGGGTAAACCAGTTTTGGTACATCTGTACAGTGGAATAAAAAGGAAGCAACTGGTAACACCTGCACCAATATGGATAAGTTTCAGAAAGAGTACGCTAAGTGAAGGAAGACTCCTTACCACGTAATTCCATTTCTATAACATTCTAGAACAGATGAAACTATAGGAACAAATCAGATTAGTGGTTTCTAAGAGCTGAGGGAGGAGGAAGGGATTGACTATAAAGGGGCCCAAATAAATTCTTTGAGTGATAGAAATATTCTGTATCTCAATTGCAGTAGTACACATTTGTCAAAACTCATCAAACTGTATACCTAAAAAATGGTGAATTTTGTTTATAAATTACACTTCTATGAATCTAATTTTTAATAGAAAAGATACATTTAAAACATAATATAAAAAGCTGAAAATAAAAGGTTTAAATACCTTTAACTGGAAGATAATAATCAAAAGAAATATGGCATAACAGTGTCGTATCACGGAGAAGGCGATGGCACCCCACTCCAGTACTCTTGCCTGGAAAACCCCATGGACGGAGGAGCCTGGTAGGCTGCAGTCCATGGGGTCGCTAAGAGTCGGACACAACTGAGTGACTTCACTTTCACTTTTCACTTTCATGCGTTGGAGAAGGAAATGGCAACCCACTCCAGTGTTCTTGCCTGGAGAATCCCAGGGACGGGGAAGCCTGGTGGGCTGCAGTCTATGGGGTCGCACAGAGTCGGACACGACTGAAGCGACTTAGCAGCAGCAGTAGCAGCAGGGTTGTATCAAGTGAAAATAAATCTTTACAGCAAATTATTGGGGATAAAGAAGGTATGCTTTATATATCTAGTGATAAGCGTATCAATGTTATGTTATGATGCTATATATAGTAATTATGGGGCGTCCCAGGTGACACTAGTGTTAAAGAACCCACCTGCCAGTGCAGAAGACATATGAGACGTGGTTTCGGTCCCTGCGTCAGAAAGATCCACTGGAGGAGGGCATGGCAACCCACTTGAGTATTCTTGCCTGGAGAATCCCATGGACAGAGGAGCCTGGCGGGCTGCAGTCTGTAGGGTCGAGAAGGAGCTGGACACGACAGAAGAGACTTAGAACACACACACACACACACACAACAAGTATAATGTTATATAATACTATTTTACTTTTATATTTTAATATAACCTAATATCATTGGCATAGTTTAGATATAATTAGTGCATATATGTTCACTCTGTTAACTTCGGTGCTTTTGCATGTTTAAGAGTTTCATAATAAAAGTTTCATTTCCTTTGACAAAAGAGAATCACTGGATGTGTGTCAAAAATGCAGATTGCTGCTTCACACCAGGGATTCTGATTCATCAGCTCTGTGCTAGAAAAAACAACTGTAATTTATGATAGAACCTTTTCTTTTCCTCTGTGATGCTCAAATTTGTAGACAAACAAAAACAAAACAACCCTAAATCAAAAAGCCCCACTAGAAGAGAAATTACTCACACTGAAACTGCTTATTAACTATAAAGCACTTTGTAACTGTTTATTGTTTTATTATGATCCTTGTTACCTGGAGTTTCCCTTTCCGTTTAGACTTCAACAACTGGAAGATAAACTAAGAAACACATTATAACTGAAAAGTAAAGTTTGACATTTTCGGTTACCCTTCCTTTTCCTTTTTCCTTGTTAGCTTTCTACAATTAGATTTTAGTTACCATTTATCAAACATGTACAAGTTCCTAAGTTACATTAAGAGAACAAGCAAGAGAGTCGGTTGTGTATGACACAGCCCTTCTTCTTAGATAATTATGAACCATAGTAATATGAAGAGCTAAAATATACAAAACACTCAGAGACTAACTTACTAATTAAACTGAAACTTAAAAAGCAAGAATAAAAACAGTTCTCACCTGGGTTCTTTCTAGTTGACAAGGGTGACATTGTCTTGGTATGAGTCGTAGAACATTTTAAGGAACTGGTATTAAAATTAATCACCTAGAATCGTTTAATCCCTTGTGTGGTCACTGATATGGAAAAGTCTCAAACAGGATTAAAGCAGGGTTCTGTTGCACACCACTCTGTGTGTCTGTGTGAAGGGTGATGACATGTCTCTCTGCTGCTTCTCCACGTCTTAAGGGAACAGCAGCAGCACTAAGACGCCCGCAAGTCATTGTCTCTGATTACCACCACTGAGGCTTCTGAGAGTGGTTGCATAGCAGCAGTTTTATTTCAGTTACCAATCATGCTCTGATAGCCAGGTTGTCTTTTGGGGGTTACTCCAGTCTGTAGGTGGTGAACAACTTGTATCACTATCTTAACATTCACCAAGCTCCAGAGAAAGACACCATTTGACTTTTTCTCTTTCACTGGCTGTTGCTAATTTTAAGCCTTATTTTGACAAAAAAAAGAGTGAGTATCAACTTCTTAATCTAGGTCATTTTAGTTGTATCAGTTGCCATGACAGTGTTGTTTAAAGCAGTAAGCTTTTTACGATTTTTAAGAACAGTATTTTATCATTAAAAATGTTCATCTTTGTTTCATTTTTAAAAAATTAAATAAATAAATAAATTTAATAAAAAAAAAAAAAGAACTGTAAATGGTAGCAAGAACATTTCAAAGGAAATTTGGATGGGGTAGGATTTGTTTGAAGGGTTTTATTGGTGTTCTTTCAGACTAGGTTTGGGTCATTTAGAAGGACAAAATCAAGTTTATTTGTAGTCTTCTCCTTTGTTTGCATTTATGCTATGGGATTTTTAGAATACATTTATAGGAGTATCATTTACTCTTCAAATTAACAAAAGACATAGATATCATAACTTTATGTGAAAGAGAGAGAGAGATTTTCCTAACTTGTATTCATCTATTTTAAAATTTTATATTTGGATTATTTTCCTCAGTGACCACAGAATCAGTTACATATAAAAGTAATTTCAGTAGGATTTCAGTTTTACTCTAGTTTAATTTTATAGATAGGAGCCTTAGGAGAAAATTTTTCTAAGTCAAATGTCACATGAGTGGAGGTTTTTAATTTGTTTTCTTTTTTCCTCTCATATTTTTGAATTGTCATATTGCATTTCTGTCTCTTTGTGATGTATAATTCTATAATAAGATACATGTAGAAATTAAGTATAGTATTCATGGGGACAGAGAAGGCAATGGCACCCCACTCCAGTACTCTTGCCTAGAAAATCCCATGGACGGAGGAGCTTGGTAGCTGCAGTCCGTGGGGTCGCAAAGAGTCGGACGTGACTGAGCGACTTCCCGTTCACTTTTCACTTTCATGCATTGGAGAAGGAAATGACAACCCACTCCAGTGTTCTTGCCTGGAGAATCCCAGGGACGGGGGAGCCTGGTGGGCTGCCATGTATGGGGTGGCCCAGAGTCGGACACGACTGAAGCAACTTAGCAGCAGCAGCAAGCATGGGGAAAATGCATTATATAGTGCTTAGAGTATTTGAAGAGAAATTAGAATGTGGAGAATTAGTACAATATTATGATGAAAAAGCAAGAGTTCCAGAGTCAGACCACCTGAACTTGAAGTTTTACTCTGCCACTTGGCAGCTGTGTGACTTGGGAAAAGCCAGAGAACTTCTCCAAAGCTCGGCTGTTGGAGATAGACAGCGATCAACTGTTGATGAAGAAAATGAGCTCATATATTGCACATTCCTGCTCAGAATCATATTAAAGTTTCATAGCTGAAAGTATTTTTCTCAGAAAAGCAAATACTTATTTATGACTGCCTTGAATGGCCTTGTCTCTCATTGTAGATTTCCTTAGAAGTCAGAGCACAAGGTGAGGTCCTTGCAGTGGCCTGCAGGATCTGCACAGCGTACCGCCTACCCCACTCCCCAGGCCAGCACCAGCATGCGACCTCTCTGACCTCATTCCCCACAGCTCTTCTTACTGCTTTCTCCATTCCAGCCTCAGCGACTTCTTGACTCTTTTCTGATCATACCAGGCATGCCTTTGCCTTAAAGCCTTTGCCCGATCCTAGTCACATTGCCTGGAATGCTTTTCCCTTCCAGTATGTGCTGGAAGTATCAAGGCTGACTCACCTCCTTCAAATCTTTATTCAATATAATCTTCATAAGGTCTGCAATGACCATTTTGTATTCCCAATCCTCTTTACACAGCTCTGTTTTTAACAGTGCTTTTCTTTTGCTAATTTACTTTGTTCTTTGTTTATTGTCTGTTTCCTTCCACTGGTATGTAAGATTAATGAAGAAAAAGTGTTTTGTTTGTTTTGTTCTTTGATATATCTCAAGTACTTCAAGTATCTAACAAATAAATATATGAATAAATGAAGTTTTTTCAGTACTAGCATTAGACTGGGTTTAAATTCTGACTTCTCACCTATTAACTCTATTACCTAAATCAAGTTATTGAATACCTACTTGGTGGAGTTGTTCCATGAATTAAATGTTACCACATATTGGAAAGCACCTGGCCAGTGCTTGATAACTCAGGAGGCCTTCAATAAATTCTTTCAGCCAACAAATGTTTACTGAATATTTATGATATACCAAGTATCACTTAGAGGCACTGGCATATATCACTGAGCAAAATAGCCCCAAATCCCTGATACTGTGGGAATTATTTCTAGTTTGCTTTCCTTTCTTCATTGGCAGGAGTTTCTAGAAGGAAAAAAATCATGATTTCACTAAGCTGTTCAGTAGTGTCTTACCCTAGATTTACTTCAGTTAATACTTATAGGTACCCAGGTTCCATTACTTTAAAAGTACTTTTGGATTCAGTTATCTTAACTCTTTGAGATGGCCTTAGGAAGAGAAATTTTTAATCCTCATTTTACCTCTAAGAAATCTGAAACCTCAGAGTTATTATTTGTCCAGTATCATTCAACTGGGAGAAATTTGAGCCAGGATTTGAAGCCATACTTCCTGACTCAGGGTTCCCTATTCTCTCCATGGTGGCACTTGTACCAGAAGCAGCATGATGGGTTTTATTCATTTCACTACCTATTTAATTTCAGTTCTACAAACATACATTGGGCCCCTACTCGATGCCAGACACCAACCTTGCCCAGGAATGCAAAAATTGTTTAGTCCCTGTCCTGATAAGTTCAAAATTTAATAGGTAAGACTGTTAACACATCATTGGGTATGCAGCGTGCTAAATGTAACACTGGCTATATTTATAGATTCTTGGAAGCACATAGGAGGGACAATTAATCTACAACAGGGTCAGGGATTGCCAAAATAGACACCTTAGAGGAGATCATGGCTCAGCTGAGTCTGAAAGGATGACTTAAACAGGGAAAAGGGAGGGAATATTGGCAGTAGCAGAGATACATGACGAATTCGAGGCTTTTAGAGTTGCTGGTGTCTAAAGCACGAAGCAGGAAATGGCCAGGGATCAGGCTAGAGCAGTTAGTATCTACCAGATGATACCACATCCTAGAGGTAAAACTCTTACCAAGGCCATTCTCTTAGGTACCTTTAGGTCAATTATTCCCATCCACTCAGCTGTAGCCAGGGCTGTTCACAGTACAGAGCCTACTGACCTATATATAAGGAATTGCTCAGAGGGGCTGGTGGGCAAGAGGACATACCATACACTCTGAGACTTCAGAGAGGGAATAATGTTGCTGGAAGGCTCAGTGCAACCTGGTTGGTGTAGGCAAAGCTATAGAAGGAGCCAAGCTTTGAGCTAAATAGTCTTCTCAGATGAAAACCATAATTCAGTTATATCAAGGAAATGAAAAGAGAATTTTGTAGTAGCTTCCACCTCACCAACCACTCTGGGCCATCTTACAATTTCCCTTATCTGTATTCTGTAAACAACCATAAATTTATGTATATATTTGTGAGATTTATTTATTAAGCACTTATTAAGGTTTAATCTCTGGTGGATGTTAAGATAGATACAGCATTATTAGTTCACTTCAGTCGCTCAGTTGTGTCTCTTTGCGACCCCATGGCATGTAGCATGCCAGGCCTCCCTGTCTATCACCAACTCCTGGAATTTACCCAAACTCATGTCCATTGAATTGGTGATGCCATCCAACCATCTCATCCTCTGTCGTTCCCTTCTCCTGCTGCCTTCAATCTTTCCCAACATCAGGGTCTTTTCAAATGAGTGAGCTCTTAGCATCAGTTGGCCAAAGTATTGGAGTTTCAGCTTCAACATCAGTCCTTCCAATGAACGCCCAGGCCTGATCTCCTTTAGGATGGAATGGTTGGATCTCCTTGCAGTCCAAGGGACTGTCAAGAGTCTTCTCCAACACCACAGTTCAAAAGCATCAATTCTTCGGTGTTTAGCTTTCTTCACAGTCCAACTCTCACATCCATACATGACCACTGGAAAAACCACAGCCTTGACTAGACGGACCTTTGTTGACACAGTAATGTCTCTTCTTTTTAATATACTGTCTGAAGTGAAGTGAAGTCGCTCAGTCATGTCCGACTCTTTGCAACCCCATGGACTGTAGCCTACTACGATCCTCCGTCCATGGGATTTTCCAGGCAAGAGTACTGGAGTGGGTTGCCATTTCCTTCTCCAGAGGATCTTCCTGACCCAGGGATCAAACCCAGGTCTCCCACACTGTAGGCAGACGCTTTACTATCTGAGCCACCAGGGAAGTCTGTATAGGTTGGTCATAATTTTCCTTCCAAGGAGTAAGCGTCTTTTAATTTCATGGCTGCAATCACCATCTGTAGTGATTTTGGACCCCCCCAAAATAAAGTCAGCTACTGTTTCCACTGTTTCTCTATCTATTTGCCATGAAGTGATGGGACCAGATGCCATGATCGTAGTTTTCTGAATGTTGAGCTTTAAGCCAGTTTTTTCACTCTCCTCTTTCACATTCATCAAGAGGCTCTTTAGTTCTTCTTCACTTTCTGCCATAAGGGTGGTGTCATCTGCATATATGAGGTTATTGATATTTCTCCCAGCAGTCTTAATTCCGGCTTGTGCTTCCTCCAGCCCAGAGTTTCTCATGATGTACTCTGCATATAAGTTAAATAAACAGGGTAACAATATACAGCCTTGACGTACTCCTTTTCCTATTTGGAACCAGTCTGTTGTTCCAGGTCCATTTCTAACTGTTGCTTCCTGACCTGCATACAGATTTCTCAAGAGGCAGGTCAGGTGGTCTGGTATTCCCATCTCTTTCAGAATTTTCCACAGTTTATTGTGATCCACACAGTCAAAGGCTTTGGCATAGTCAATAATGCGGAAGCAGATGTTTTTCTGGAACTCTCTTTTTCGATGATTCAGCAGATGTTGGCAATTTGATCTCTGGTTCCTCTGCCTTTTCTAAAACCAGCTTGAACATCTGGAAGTTCACAGTTCACATATTGCTGAATCCTGGCTTGGAGACTTTTGAGCATTACTTTCCTAGTGTGTGAGATGAGTGCAATTGTGCCATAGTTTGAGCATGCTTTGGCATTTCCTTTCTTAGGGATTGGAATGAAAACTGGCCTTTTCCAGTCCTGTGGCCACTGCTGAGTTTACCAAATTTGCTGGCATATTGAGTGCAGTGCTCTCACAGCATCATCTTTTAGGATTTGAAATAGGTCAACTAGAATTCCATCACCTCCACTAGACTTGTTTATAGCGATGCTTCCTAAGGCTCACTTGGCTTCACATTCCAGGATGTCTGGCTCTAGGTGAGTGATCACACAGTGTGATTATCTGGGTCATGAAGAACTTTTTTTGTACAGTTCTTCTGTGTATTCTTGCCACCTCTGCTTAATATCTTCTGCTTCTTTTAGGTCCATACCATTTCTGTCCTTTATTGAGCCCATCTTTGCATGAAATGTTCCCTTGGTATCTCTGATTTTCTTGAAGAGATCTCTAGTCTTTCTCATTCTGTGTTTTCCTCTGTTTCTTTGCACTGATCACTGAGGAATTCTTTCTTATCTCTCCTTGCTATTCTTTGGAACTCTGCATTCAAATAGGTATATCTTTCCTTTTCTTCTTTGCCTTTCACTTCTCTTCTTTTCACAGCTGTTTATAAGGCCTCCTCAGACAGCCATTTTGCTTTTTTGCATTTCTTTTTCTTGAGGATGGCCTTGATCCCTGTCTCCTATACAATGTCATGAACCTCCATCCATAGTTCATCAGGCACTCTATCTATCAGATCTAGTCCCTTAAATCTATTTCTCACTTCCACTGTATAATCATAAGGGATTTGATTTAGGTAATACCTGAATGGTCTAGTGGTTTTCCCTACTTTCTTCAATTTAAGTCCGAATTTGGCAATAAGGAGTTCATGATCTGAGCCACAGTCTGCTCCTAGTCTTGTTTTTGCTGACTGTATAGAGCTTCTCCATCTTTGGCTGCAAAGAATATAATCAGTCTGATTTTGGTGTTGGCCATCTGGTGATGTCCATGTGTAGAGTCTTCTTTTGTGTTGTTGGAAGAGGGTGTTTGCTATGACCAGTGCATTTTCTTGGCAAAACTCTATTAGCCTTTGCCCTGCTTCATTCTGTACTCCAAGGCCAAATTTGCCTGTTACTCCAGGTGTTTCTTGACTTCCTACTTTTGCATTCCAGTTCCTGTAATGAAAAGGACTTCTTTTTTGGGTGTTAGTTGTAAATGGTCTTGTGAGTCTTCATAGAACCATTCAACTTCAGCTTCTTCAGCATTACTGGTCGGGGCATAGTCTTAGATTACCGTGATATTGAATGGTTTGCCTTGGAAATGAACAGAGATCATTCGGTCGTTTTTGAGATTGCATCCAAGTACTGCATTTCTGACTCTTTTGTTGACCATGATGGCTACTCCATTTCTTCTAAGGGATTCCTGCCCTCAGTAGTAGATATAATGGTCATCTGAGTTAAATTCACCCATTCCAGTCCATTTTAGTTTGCTGATTCCTAGAATATCGATGTTCACCCTTACCATCTCCTGCTTGACCACTTCCAATTTGCCTTGATACATGGACCTGACATTCCAGGTTCCTATGCAATATTGCTCTTTACAGCATCATACCTTGCTTCTATCACCAGTCACATACACAACTGGGTGTTATTTTTGCTTTGTCTCTATCCCTTCATTTTTTTCTTATGTTATTTCTCCACTGATCTCCAGTAGCATATTGGGCACCTTCCAACCTTGGGAGTTCCTCTTTCAGTGTCCTATCTTTTTGCCTTTTCATACTGTTCATGGAGTTCTTATGGCAAGAATATTGAGTGGTTTGCCATTCCCTTCTCCAGTGGACCACATTCTTCAGACCTCTCCACCATGACCCATCCATCTTGGGTGACCCCACACTGCATGGCTTAGTTTCATTGAGTTAGACAAGGCTGTGGACCATGTGATTGTGGTTTCTGTGATTGTGGTTTCAGTCTGTCTGGCCTCTGATGCCCTCTCTTAGCGCCTACCATCTTACTTGAGTTTGTCTTACCTTGGACGTGGGGTAACTCCTCACGGCCGCTGCTCCTGACCTTGGACGTGGGATATCTTGTCTCTGCCGATTATACATTCAGTTCAGTTCAGTTCAGTTGCTCAGTCATGTCTGACTCTTTGCAACCGCGTGAACCGCAGCACGCCAGGCCTCCCTGTCCATCACCAACTCCCAGGGTCCACCGAAACCCAGTAGCTGGACAAATCAACTTTCCAATCTTATTTGTTGTTACAACTAATAATTTATCAACCAAACTAAATCTCCTTAATGTATACCCTTCTCATGCTGTGGTCCATATAGTACCCTTGCTTCTCAATTCCTCCAAACCCAAATCATGTCTTCTTTCTGGGACCTAGCATATACCACTTCTTCCATATAATTTCCCTTCATTTCAATAGATGATGCAACCTCTTCTTTCTCTAAACTCCTGAAATAATTTCCTGTGTACCTCTCTAAAATAATACCATGTTTCATCAATTTTGAGAAGTAAATTTTTTCACATTTTAACATTTCCATAGTTTATCTTTTAAAACATGCCATTCATCATCAGTGTTCTTAAACGAGAGAATATATCATGGTATTTTGTGGAAAAACATCAACACCAACTACTCTGAGTCAAAAAAATAGTTCAGAAGAATGAAGAAGCATTAAATACCTTAACCAGTTTTGTGTATGTTCTTTCTTTGTGTACACTATGTGACATATGACAAAACCTGCCAACCTAAGTCATTAAAAAAACAACTTCTTTAATGCAGAATAAAGAGTCTAAGTGATAAGTCATTTTGTTGTAGCTTTATTGGCAGGTTTTTTTCTTAGTATACATAAAATAATGGTGTGACAATCACTGGTGTCCTAGATTCTAAGAAATAGATAGTTTTATTTTGTGATCAAATATGTCAGGCATTAATAACATGCACCTTCCTAATACATGTTGTATTATACATATTTATATTAATTTCTAGTCCTATATTAAACTACAGGCCTTTTGAGGGCAAGGATTTTATTTAATCTTTGATACTCTTACAGTAGTTGTTACGATGCTTTATACCATATACATATAAAATAAATATTTAATAAATGGATTAAAATATGAAGTATAAGATAAAAGTGCCACAGAAAGATAAAGTACTATATGAGTGGACATCTACTAGTACATTCTCAGTTAACTACTTATACTTAACTATAGTTTTGTTAGAAATGTATTTACATATGATATTTGGTTGGGTCCTTGGGCTGAATCTCAACTTAACCTTCTGGTTTTTGAACCAACAATAAATGATCCTAATAGAATTCTATAAATTTCAGTCTTGCTTGCTGACTGCATTCTTAAGAAAATGTGATGACTCGTCTTGACTGAATCATAGCAGGTAGTAAATAAAACCTCTGCCTTGGAGAACAAATAACAGTGACTTTCCCTAATGATGCTAAGATTATACAGGAAACCAGGCAAACACCTGTCTCTAAGAAATATAGTACTTTTAAAATAGCCTTGTTTTTTTCCCTCCAATCAATCTCAATAACGCCTATAATAAAAAACCTGGGAAATCAAAAACAGCTTAGGGAATTTTGTTTGTATGATATTTTCTAGTTTTTATCCTTATTCTTTGGACTACAAGAACAAGAAATAACATAAGCATTTTTCTTCAGTCAGCTAAACAGTTCCAATTCTGATTCAAATAAGTAATTTCCATCATTCTCTCAGAGTGCTTATGTGTTTGCAAACCGTACTTGACATGGAAAAGCAGTGGTAGTCCACTCCGCTATCCACCGGATATCTCCACTTATCTTTCTGGATTGTACATTCTTTCCCTGTTGAAGTTAGGCATGGTCATGTGACTTTTTTGTCTAATAAAAGGAGACCATTAGTGACATAAAGCTTTCAGAGCAAGTACAGAATTTCCCACACTTCCTTTATCCTGCTGCAGCAACTACAGAAGCAGAGAGATGGAGCCACCCTTAGCACAAGACCCTGCGTGAGGACAGCATAGAGCCAGGTCCCCATCACATTTGACCTGCTCAGGGATACGTAGTATGTTTTGTACGAGATTATGATTTTGTGTGTGTGTGATATTTTGTATGAGATTATATTCTTGTAAAGTTATTAGATAAGTATAACCTAGCTTATTGTGATTAATATAGTCTTTACTCCAAAACAGTGGAGTTTAATGGTAACTAAAATAATATAACAGATTTGATGTGCTGTTATTGGCCTAGTATTTTTTTTTCCTTTTGGAAATATTATTGTATTTCCATGCATCAAAATACTTTTCTTTGAATTACAATCTTTTGTCAAAACATTTTGAGATACCTCTGTAAAATGTCCTTTCATCTCCCAACAGTAGAACTGTTTCTTAAAAGAAATGCTCATTGATGTTCATTCTTGTATTTATTTTTTTATTCAGCAAGCTTTTTTGAATGTCAGGTGCTAAGACTGGACGATGTTCAAGACACTCTGGATGGTTTGGTAGAAGTGGCACAATGTAAGCAGGGGCTAAAATCTATAAGGCACTTTGTTCTTCTGAAGTCTAGGTGCTTCACTGGTTTCATAAATGATACATAGCAATTTCATTTTAAAATAGTTAAACTATATTTGAAAGTTAACATCATAAATACCATATCCAAGGTGACATAGATCAAAGTATGCCACTGTTGAGACCACCAACATATGACCTTAAAAGTTAGAAGTTTCTTTACCATAGCTAGTATAGAGACAGTTTAAGAAATAAGAACTTAAGTGCCATCAAAAAGTCTAATTCTCCCAATTATCTTGGAAGAAAAATAATTTTAGCACATTACCAAGTGGTTTCAGCAACTGTGTTTTACATATTAAAAAATTAAAAGCTGGATTCTGTTTCTGGTCTTCATTATAAGAATCTGAGTAGTCAGATTCTTTATAAAGTCAGTGCAGACGAGTTAGGAAATAGCAAGGTTCCCCTTTTGTTCTTTTTCCTATCACCTTCTGCCTTTTCATTCTAGGGGTTCTTCAGCAAGCGCCTAAAAGGCTCCATCAAGAGGACCAAAAGCCAATCAAAGCTTGACCGAAACACGAGCTTTCGGCTTCCCTCTCTTCGCAATACTGATGACAGGTAGGCATTCACTTGCTTAAAACACAGAAAGCAATTTTACAGTGCATTTTGGTAAGATATTTTGGTCTTCTCTAACTGTGCATCAGTGATAGTCCTAGAGAACTGATAAAAAAATTTACTTTTTTGTCTTGCTCATATTGAGGCACAGTACAAAATATTAGCTTACATACCAAACCAGTTTAAAAATCTTACAATATTGGAGAGTGTGCAGATACCTAAGAACTAATTTAAGAGTCAGTTGTGCTATTTCTGTCGAATTGTGTTCTAGTGGTCCAGGGTGTATCTTTCTTCTCTGGAATGGCTTTAAGGGATGCTGATGGCTATAGCTAACATTTTCTGAGCACTATACTAAATGCTTTATATAGTTTATCTTGTTTAATCTTTAGAATAACCCTGTAAGAGAAATACTAATATTATCACGATTTTACAGATGACAAGTCTGAGAAACAGAGGTTCCAAGGTTATACTGCTTAGTAAATAGCAAAAATGGTATTTAAACTTGGGCAACTTTGCTCTGAGTCCATGGTCTTCACTGCTGTCTTGTTCTTTGTGTGTACTATATGAACTCGGCCTTATTAATTTACAGGCACATCCAGAAGGCCTGTATGAAAAGGAAGCCTTGAGATTTCTCTGGTGGTCCAGTGGCTAAGACTCTGCTCCCAATACAGGGGGCCCAAGTTCAGTCCCTGGTCAGGGAACTAGATCCCACATACTACAACTAAAGAATCCACATGCTGCAATGAAGGTCAAACCTCCTTTGTGCCACAGCTAAGACCCAGCACTGCCAAATAAATAAATAAGTAAAAAAACAAAATCTTTTTTAAAAGAGGAAGTCTGGATTTCAATAATTAGTACTACCAGCTTGAGAAAACCTCATATGCTTAGCTTTCTAAGGATAACAGCCTTCTAAAATGATTGAATGTATGCTAGGACACATTTGTAATAATTCATGTCTCCACAATGCTCAAAATTTAGGAAACGGTACTCTTGTGTCTTGACGCATCACCACCATCACCGGTATTTATTGAGTGCTTACTCTGTGCCAAGTATTTTTAATGTAGTCTTTCATGTAATGCAACCCTAGATACTATTTTACAGATGAGGAACTAAGGCAAAAGAGATTGAGAAGCATGCCCATAGTCACACAGCTAATTAGTAGAGCTTAGATTTAAACTTTTGTCTGCCTTTCATAATGACCCTCCTATTTATACTTGGATGTTTCTTTTTCTTTTCAGTAATAAGTCCATTATTTCCAGCTACCTGCATCATAAGTAGAAATATAGATTGTAATCTCATAATTGCAGATTATAGACTTGCCAGGCAGAGAGTTACTCTCATTTTATAAATAAAGTAACTTTTCCCCTATACTGAATTGATGAGAGGCTACAGCTGTATCAGCTCTTCTTATCCTTGAACCACTTTAGAGATGTTCTGTGAAATTTGCAAGTATGTTCAATTGCAGTGCAATTGTATTGCTAGATATCTCGTTTATACCTCTTTGTTTAAGGGTAATCATTTTTTAAAAATCTCTTATTCTCATATTTTCCCTTAGGTTCCTATTATTCTACAACTTTCATCATTGTAAGAATTCAAATCATTTTATAAATAAGTCTCAATAAAATAGAATGACAAGATTTTTCAGAATATTGGTTTTTAAGGACAAGGAAATGGTATAGCAACTAAAACATTCCTAATTCAATCATCAGTTCCTTAAACTCTGTAGCATCACGTATAAACTTGAGAGACAAGGAGATATTTTTTGTAGGTGTACTTTATTTTATAAACTTGCACTAAATATCACTTTCTCAATTTCAAACCAAGTGCTCTCTCCTATTCTGTTTTGCTTTAGGTAGCCTAGAGGAATTTTTGGATTGAATTGCCAAGAGATTATATTCTCCTGGAGTCTGCTATTGCTATTATATAGGCAGTGCATTTTCAGCCTTTCCAATGATTTAAATTCCTTTTATGTGACTTTCATGCTATTCTACTTCAGTCAACAGTAGTATCTTTCTGACTCAAATACAGCATACTAAATAAATACAGCATAATAAAAAAAGTGCTAATAAATCTCAAATATTAGATAATCCTTTTTTGTCTTCCAAATCCATTTATAGAGGTTTTCTAACCAGAAATTTTTCAGAAACTTTATTCTTCTTATATAGGGATATACTCACTAGAAGTTTGAATATATCACAGTTCAAAAAAAAAAAAAAGACCGTCTTGCCGTCAGATCATCTGAAAACACAGATAAATAGAACTAAGGTACAAGATCTTTATCAACTGAGTTCTTCAAATTGGTAACCTTACTGGTATCATTAAGAGATTTTTCCAAAGACCCTTGGTCTTGTGCCATATGCATCAGTTGCTGAAATCAGGCCATTTCTTCCAAAATGATATGTGGTGTCTAAATCTAAGTAGAAAAACATTTCTATTCTTATGGCACGTCTGCAGAAACTCTAGGCAAACCTAAGTAAGCAACCCCTTTTTGCAGTTTCTAAATTGTACTGTAAAATGCTTGTGTCTTTGTGTAAAAGAAAGAAGTTTCAATACCTTCCTTTTCTTCCCATATAAATAACCTCATTAACAGTTTGTATATTTTCAAACCTTTTTTTAAAAATCCATACATAAATGCATACATATGTATATTTTGCTTGTTTTCATAAAGCTGGTGTTGTTTGTGTTCAGTCAGTGAGTCGTGTCTGACTCTTGCGACCCCATGGACTATAGCCCAACAGGCTCCTCTGTCCATGGGATTTCCCAGGCAAGAATACTGGAGTGGGTTGCCATTTCCTCCTCCATGGGATCTTCCTGACCCAGGGATCGAACCCAAATCTCCTGCATTGCAGGCAGCTTCTTTACCACTGACTGAGCCACCAGGGAAGCCTTTCACATAAGTGGAATCATATTATATGTATTACTTTGTGACTTCGCTTTATAGAATAAATATTTTGGACAACTTTATATGTCAGTCATATAAATCTACATAATTCTTTTTAACAATAACAGTATTTTGTAACATCTGTACATCACTTCCCTGCTGATGATTTTTTTTTTCCTCCATTCTTGGGCATAAAATAGAGATGTAAAAATCATTTTTGTTACGTGCCTTTCTCCTTATGTGATGGGGTTAGATTTCTGAAGAACTACTAGTATGAAGTATATACAATATCATACTGTTCTTCAGAAAAGCTGTACTAATTTCCATTCCCACCGATAGATTAGGATCACTTTTATCCATGGATAAATAACAAGGTCCTACTGTATAGACAGGGAACTAGATTCAATATGCTGTGATAAACCATAATGGAAAACACTATTAGAAAAAAAGTATATATATATATAACCAAGTCACTTTGTTGTACAGCAGAAATTAATATAACATTGTACAGCAACTATACATCAATATTAAAAATTACTTTTGTCCTTCAAACAACCATTATATTTTATCAGTATGATGGATGAATAGAAATAGTAAACACATATACAGTATGTCCTGGGCTTCCCGGCTAGCTCAATGGTAAAGAATCTGCCTTCAGTGCAGCAGACCCAGGTTCTGTCCCTGGGTTGTGACGATCCCCTGGAGGAGGGCTTGGCAACCCATTCCAGTATTCTTGCATGGAGAATCAACAGAGGAGACTGGCGGGCTACAATCCATAGCGTCACAAAGAGTCTGACACAACTGAGGCAACTTAGCACTTACACACACAGTGTGTACTATGTATCATACACTGGTCTTAGCACTTCACATAAATGAACTCATTTAATCATTATAACAACCCTAGTTACATTCATGACCCTATATTGAAGATGAGAGTACTGAAACAGAGAAATGAGTGAATTGCACAAGGTCACACATCAGAAAATGGCAATACTGTGATTCAAATTCAAGAATTCTAGCTCTGGAGTGCACATTCTTAACTTTATGCTATATTGCCCCTCACAAAAAAGTCAGGTAGCAGACATTTGTTTGTTTTAATTTCTATTCCCTAATGCCTGGTAAGTTGAACATCTTTTCAGAAGTTGTTTTCTTCTTCTGTGACTTGCTTATTGATCCCTTTGCCCATTTTCTATTGAGCTATTTGTCCTTTATCTAATGATTTGGAGTAGTCCTTTATTATTACAAGGGATTGTAAGCCACTGTTACTCATATTGTTAAATTTTTCTTCCAGTCAGTTACTTGTGTTTTAAAATCATGCCTCTAGATTATATAGAAGTTTCAGATTTTCATTTGGTCCAACATGTCAGTCTTTGTGGGCTTAACTGTCCAAATTTGACCAGAACTCTGAACTCAAAAAGACAGGGATCCCTTTCTCATTAAATTTCTCATTATAATGCTGTTCAGTTCACTTTCTCTCTCTCCTTCAAGAGGAGAAAATATTCTATCTGGGGTATCAGAAGGATAATGAATATTTTGAATCATGATATTTTGAATTTTTCAAGGTTTTTGATCACTACAAACCTTATTTAGCACTCATTACATTTTAAAAATGTAAAATTATTCTCATGAGGTCTGAGTTACTGCTTAAAGATGGCAGAAAAGCAGTTGTGAGTGAGTCCATTTCATCTAAAGAAAGTTTACTATATGTGATCAGTAAGTTTTTCTGTGCAAAAGACTAAAAGGTTATTTTAACATGCAGACTCAATTGATCAAAAAGACCCTGCAGGTCTGTTTAGCCAGTGATCTGCAAGTCATAAACTCTGCTGTAAGGCCCTGATAGAACTTGATGCCAAGGTTGCCTTGAGGATCAATTTATAATGATTCTTAAACTTAGAATTTCCTTTGTGAAACTGTAGGGCATAGACATGAGAAGTAAAATGTTGCCAAATAATATTTCTAAAAACCAAATATCTTGTCACACAGTAACACAGGTGATGGTGAGAGTTATGTACAGAGTAGAAAGCCATGTGCTACCAGGGAATATAGAGAAGTAAAGACACAGCCCAGCCTTAAGGAGTCAACAGAAGAAGTAAATATCCAAGAACTTCTTGTTGAGTGGATCGGGAAAGACCTTAGAGGGCAGTGGCAGTGAGTTATACCTTAGAAAACAAGTATAATTTGAACTGAGAAATAGACATGGAGACAGTACTCTTCAGGATGGAAATAATAAGCAAAAGAAGAGAGCAGGAAATTATAGAGCTTGAAAAGAGCTTACCCCCAGAACTCTGGAAAGATTCAGCTCCTACCCAGCTCTAAAAGGCTAGCAGCCAGGCTTACATTTATACAGAGCAAATTTGAGAAACTCAACCAGATAAAAAGATACCAGCATTTACATTCCCTCATTACAATTTCCCGAGAAGGCAATGGCAACCCACTCCAGTACTCTTGCCTGGAAAATCCCATGGATGGAGGAGCCTGGTGGGCTGCAGTCCATGGGGTCGCTAAGAGTCAGACATGACTGAGCGACTTCCCTTTCACTTTTCACTTTCATGCATTGAAGAAGGAAATGGCAACCCACTCCAGTGTTCTTGCCTGGAGAATCCCAGGGACGGGGGAGCCTGGTGGGCTGCCGTCTATGGGGTCACACAGAGTCGGACATGACTGAAGCAACTTAGCAACAGCAGCAGCAGACCTCTTTTACCCAGACCTTCTCAATATGGTGGTCAGATTATGTTTCCAGCCTCAGGATCTACATGCAAATCATTCCGTAAGGAAACTGTCCAGAATAGGCAAATCTATGAAGACAGCAGATTAATGGCTGCTAGAGGCTGGGGACATAGGGCAGGGAAATGAGGAATGAAAAATGACTGCTAATGGACATGAGGTTTCTTTTTTGGAGTGATGAAATGTTTTAAGCTTAAAGACTGTGGTGATAATTACACAATTCTGAGTATACTGAAAATGGTGTGCTTTAAATGGGTAGATTTTATGGTATGTTAATTATATCTCAATAAAGATGTTAAATTACTTTTTAAAAAACATCTGGCCAGGAAGTACTCTGCAATGAAGCTCATTAATCTGTAAGCTGTATTCCAGCACACAGTTTTCCACTGAGTTCTTTAGCGCTTTAAGATAAAGACAGATGGCCAAGAATCTCCAGATATTGAGGAAATTCTTCACCATGAAAGGCAGGAGGAAAAACAAATAAATAGGAGAGAGAAAAAAGAACTCAGAGGAAACAGAGACAATGCACAAAGCCAAAAACAACTTCTAAGTATAATAAATATTTTCAACAGATAAGGTTGTGCATCTATGAAACAATAATATGCTGTAAGAAAAGGAACCTCACTGACACAAGAAAGAGTTTGAAAATTAAAATATGTAAACTAAAGTCAAGTCAGTTTCCCAGAAAGTGGAAAGAAAATGAGAAATTCAATCCAGAAGATCCTAATAAAAGAAGAATTTTCTAAGAAAAGTTTGGAGAGGAAACTGTCAAAGAAATAATACAAGAAAATTTCCAAAAACAAGAAAATATAAATATACATAGTGGAAAGGCCACCATATTCCAGTGAGTGAAAAATAACAAAAGACTTTCCAGCATGCATGCACACACACACAGACCAGTTCACATTATCATGAAAGAGCACAATACCAAGGCTTAAAAAAACAATCTTAAAAGCTTCTAGAAAGAAAAACTAGGTTACATACAAAGGAGGTATGAAAGGATTACATTACAGTTCTCAATAGAATATTAAAAATCAAAAGTCACTGGAGCAGTGTTGTCAAAATTCTGAGTGGAGGTTATTTTCAACCCAGTAATCCATACACAGGGGACAATCCTTGAATGTCAAATGGGGAGTTTAGATTTTATTGTATAAGCAGTGGGGGGACATTAACCATTTTTGAGCAAGGAAGTGACCTGATTAGAATTGTGCCATGTATAGATTAATCCAGCAGTGGAATTTCACATGACTTGGTTTGCAGAGACTAAATTTGGGATTCCAATTAAGTTGAGGGGGGGAGCTATTTTAAGAAATAAGGAAGGCTCTAAAGAGGGTAGTTGGCAGTGGGGATGAAGAATCGGAGACAAGATAGGAGAAACATTTTAGAGGCAAAATCAATAGGATGTCACAGTCATTATTGTTCCAAAGCCATCTAATCAGATAAAAGCCAGTAAAGTGATTTCCCAGAATCAATATTGGCAGCATTTTCACATTAAAGCCATATCATGTGAAAGGGAATAGGGACAGGAGAAGACTCTGATATGTCTACCTTTTGTTGAAATGCACTTTGAAAAGTTTTAAAAATTTGAAATTGCTGAAAAACCATGGTCATACCACATTGTCAGGCATTCCAGAATTTTGAATGCCAGTCAGGTTGCCAACCTTGCTCTGGAAATGCTACTTAAATTTATCAACGTCTTGAGGTATAAGTAAGCACATGGAATAGAATTTTCTCAATTCCTTCAAATGTCCTTCAAGTAAAAACCCCTGCAGTAATGTCTTCGATTCTGAGACTCACTGACGAAGTATGGTTTTAAAGTCTGCTTATTCTCTGTCAGGAGATACTTAAGAGTAACTGTAGTGTTCCTTTGTAGGATATATATACTCAGCTTCTTCTCTTTCTCCTGATTAGAACCAATTTTTTAACTCTTTTTCTTTTTAATTCATATACTGACAAGAAGTTAGAGAGTCTTGCAAGCACTTCCCCCAGTAGTGTGTGTGTGCTCAGTCAAGAGTCATGTCCAGCTCTTTGTGACCCCGTGGACTGTAGCCCACCAGGCTCCTCTGTCCATGGGATTTTTCCAGGTATGAATACTGGAGTGGGGTGCCATTTCCTCCTCCAGGGGATCTTCCCCGCCCAGGGACCGAACTCACATCACCTGCATTGGCAGATGGATTCTTTACCACTGAGCGACCTGGAAAGCCCAGTGATATAACTGTAGTATAATATCAAAACCGAGTAATTGACATTGATGCTGGACTACAGACTTTATTCAGTTTTTACCAATTTTTATATGCACTTATTTGTGTGTGTTTATAGTTCTGTGCAGCTTAATCCTACATATAGATTTGTGTAACCACCACCATCACAATCGAGATACAGAATTATTCCATTACCAGAAAAGAACTCGCTGCTACTCTTGACAGTCGTACCCCCCTCTCTACACCTATCCCTGTCCCCTACCAAGTACGTTTTGTTTTCTACCTCTGTGGTTTTGTTATTTCAAGTGTTATATAAATGGAATTGTATAATGTGTAACCATTTAAGAGTAGCATTTTTTTTCACTAAATAAAATGCCCTTGAAGTCCCTCCAAATTGTTACGTCTGTCAATAGTTTGTTCCTTGTTATTGCTGAGTAGTATTCTATTGTATGGATGTACCAAAGTTAAACCAACCACCCACTGGAGAACATTGGTTTCTAGTTTTTAGCTATTAGGAATAAAGCCCCTATGAACAGTTGTATACACATAAGTTTTCATTTCTCTACAGTAAATATACAAGCGTGGAATTGCTAAGATTATATAAGTACTTGCTTAGGTTAATAAGAAACTGCTGAACTGTTTTGCAGAGTACCTATACAATTTTACGTTTCCACCAGCAATTTTATGCGGGGATGTGTGTGTATCCATGTCCCTGTCCCAAGAGATTTTCACCTAAGTTTTCTTCCAAAGGTTTTGTGATTTTTTGCTTTTATATGTAAGTTTACAATTCATTTAGTTAATCTGTAGTTACTCTAATAAAGGTCTTGACCCAGAGCCTATGGGTGTTCTCTTTAAATAGTAATCAACACTGCATACTTACCCAAGCCAAACAAATTGCAGAGAATGTGCGTGGTTTTGGAGAAGGAAGTATTATAAACTCCTTAGTTCTCTTTTCATCAGTTTACCTACCCGTGGTTTTAGGTACTCTACAGATCTGGGGCAATGGGAGACAGAAAGGCGGGGAAAGGGACTAAAAAAACAGTAAATACTATCTTGCGTGAGTGTGTGGAAGTCGCTTCAGTCTTGTCTGACTCTTTGCAACCCTACGGACCATAGCCCGCCAGGTTCCTCTCCACGGCATTCTCCAGGCAAGAGTACTGAAGTGGGTTGCCATACTCTCCTTCAGGGGGCCTTCCTGAGCCCGGGATCAAACCTGTGTCTATGTTTCCTGCATTGGCAGACGGGTTCTTAACCACCAGCGCAACCTGGGAAGCCCACAACTGTCTTAGCCTTCCATTATGCTCTCTGAGCCTGGCAGTTGTTTAACACGACTCTTCTATCATGGGGTGCTTTGGGGAATTCTTCAGGAATACACCATCTCTGAGGAACTCTCACCTATGGATTTTGTTTCTGTTTGTTTGTTTTAGTGTCATGGGTACATTTTTATTCTAGATGTTCATTTGCAACTCCTTCCACGGTTTTCTAGGTAGGAATTGCTGTTCTAGTTTCTACCCTTCCAGGTCTGGTCCACAGGAAATAGCCACAAATTTTCTGCCCTGACAAACCTCCAACATTGCAGCCGTATGTAGAAGTATCAACCTGGGCTCTGCTACCAAAAGTTAGCCATTTGCCATCCTCTAGATTTCCCAGGTAAAATCAAACCCCACTTTGTCTGCATTCCCTACCTAAACCCCTTATGTGTGTTGGGGGGAGGCAGGTAGCTGGGACGGGTGAGCCTCACAGCTGTCTCCAAAATTCTTCCTCAGAGAATCCTTTCCCTTCTCCATACTCACCACTTTTTATAGTCTTGTTCTGACCGAGAGGTTCAAGGTAATGGAATTCGTTCCAAAACGTTCCCTTTGTAAATTCTGCAGTTTGTCTGATACTTTGCTTTGATGTGCAATATCTGTTTTATCTTGGAGTCTCAATTTGAAACTTCACTTTTAATATCTCATCACACATGTATATAATATTTCCATTAATCTACGATCTTCAGCATAACCTACAGGTCGGAATATGGCTCTGTCTGTTCCCTAACTCAGCATTATCACCTGCCACTCCTACCAGAAGTCTGTCATTTACTTACTATACTGTTCATATGTCTCTACTTTTAATCTTGCTGCCCTCTCTCTCCCCGAAATCATTTCCTATTCCTACACCTTGTCCTTTGACAAGCTTACTTCTAATTCATACTGATGCAACAATACCCCAATTAGGAGTCATAGGCTCCCTAATTTCTTTCCTCTTTTCTCCCTATGCATCATCCTAAACTAAGCACCTACCCCAGATACCCACCAAGTGTATATACCTTATTATAGGACTGACTGCTTTCTATTGAGTTTATCTTTCCATGTTTCTGCTTACCGCGGCAGATGGGAAGTTCCACAAGTAGACACACGATCTTTGTATCCCCACCCTCTACCACAATGTCTGTCCTATTACGGTACTTAATTTCTTGGCCTGAAACAAAAGGTAAGAATCCAAACAAATTCTAGATAATGAAGAATCTCCTTCAATACGGTGTACTTAGGCAGAATGACAGCTTCTCAGAAATTATTGGATTCCAGGCCATTAATTAATCAATACAGTCTAGCTATAGATTAATTTCCCTTACCAGTGTTTACTGGTATGGGCCAATTAAGGAGCCCTCAGTTTTGTGGGCTAAAATCCAACTGAAGTTTCTGATTATATCACAACACCATTTTAATTCACTTAGACTGCTTTATCTTAGTAGAAAAATTTTATTTCCATACATTTATTCCTTCTGTCTTCATATTCTTCCAGCAAGGAATAATTCAAGAATAGCCATCCTAACCTCAACCAGATGTATAGTTTATATAAAATGAACTAATGCATGTAATATCACTGTGGAAAGCTGTGTTTGCAATGATAGTCCTCTTTGTATGGTACTGTAGTTTATGAGACATTTGTAAAAGCATAGATGATTGCATTTGATTCTCACAATAACTGCGGGAGGTATAGGACCAGAAATCATTACCTATATTTTACAAATGAGATAACTAAGGTTCAGAAAGAATAACTTATTTGTGCCATGTCACATGGCTAGTGAGTGATTTGAGCAGGCATAAATACAGAGGGCTTTTGGCTCCAAGTTGATTGCCTTTCCATTATACTCTTTGTTGCATGTGCTGATAGGAAACCTCACCTGCTGAGAAAATTATTGAGAAAGGAGAAAAAAAGGGACAAATCATGCACACACGTACACATATGCACAAACATACTCAAAACAACTCTTATTAAGAGTAGATTACCATGCAGTAATAATTAGTGAGTCATTATATTTTTACAATTTGGTAAAATGTAAAGCAAACACCCTACTATGCTCCTATCATCGTTCGTCCTCTCCCTCCAAATCCAAGTAGAAAGAATGAAAAAATAAAAGCAGTAGAAGAAACTATAGGCTGGATTTCTTATGCTCTTGGAATGAAAGAATTTTTTCTAAGCATAAACTGGGGGAAATAATTAAACTATGGACAGAAAAAATACCAATTTAATTAATTTACAAATAGTATTTGCATATTAGTTAAATTCACCAATTAGAAAAATGGTCTAAGAACATGAAATAACATTTCATAATTTACAGAATAGAGCACTGAAGTTGATTGTATATTGATATACATTTAAAATGTGTTCAACATCATTTACAGAAATTCATACTAAAGCAATTAATGAAATACCACTTTTTACCAGTTATACTGCCAAAGATCTTTGAAATTCAACCCTGTGTCATTTTGGTGGTGATAGCATATAGAAACATGCATTATTGGTGTGGATTTAAGTTGCTGCTATCTATTATGGAGGATAAAATAGCATTATCAAAACTTTAAACGTGTGTACCCTATGATCTAGCAGTTTCACGTTTGGAAGTTTAAACCATGAATACATGCACATGTGCTTCAAAGTATATATTTTAAGATACTTTTTGAACCTGGGTGTTAATCACCCAAAAAAAAAAAGGAAAAGAAAGAAAATGTAGATGGTTGTCAATTATTGCTTAAAGTTCTATAAGCCCATATAAGGGAGTACAGAGTGATCATTAAAAAGAGGCAAGTTATATCTATATTTTCCAGTGTGGACAGAATTCCAGAATATACTCTTAAAAGAAAAAAGTATGGTAGAATTCCATTTGTGTGTATATACATACACACACATATGTATAAGTATGCCAAATTGGTTGTCTGTACAAAAAATTTCTAGGAGGATCACAAAAAAATCTTTAATAGTATTTTCTCTAGGAGATTGAGGGAGGTGCCATTGTTTATAGTTTTCACCTTCTATCCTTCTGAGCTCTTGGAATGTATTACCAAGAGCATGTATTCCTTTATTATTTAAGAGGAAAAAAATGATTAACTAGAGAAAACCTTCTTTAGTGCCATTTTAACCTCATTCCTCCTTTTAGCTTTTCCCAGTTGCCAGCCCTTCATCATCAGACTTCATGAGTTTGTCTTCACTTTCTCACATCCCATTCATTTCCTTAGCCCTCTGCAGTCTCATTTTTATCCTCCATCATTTCACTGAAACTGCTCTGCCAAACTCTCCAATTATCTCTCAGTTCATATACCCAGTGGCTACTATTAATATTTTAACACCCTCTGTATTGTGCAGTGATGGACAGCCCGTCCTTTGTAAGAATTCTCTTCCCTGGGTTTTTATGATACTTGAGTCTCCTGGTTTCCTTCTGTCTTTCAGACTCTTCAGTCCCTTTCACTTCTGTAGGTTTAAATGTTAGCATTTCTCAGGACCTTTTCTCAGTCTGCATATTCTCTTTCAGTATTCACACTGTCTTGGTCTGTTGAGGCTGCTGTAATAAAACATCATAGGCTGGGTGGCTTATAATCAACAGAAATTTATTTCTTATAGTTCTGGAGACTGTGAAGTCCAAGATGAAGGTCCTGGCAGATTCATTGTCTGGTAGGGACCTGCTTCCTGGTTCAAAAGCCTTTCTTTTTTAATGTGTCCTCAGACAGGGGAATGGGTGATAGATCTCTCTGGGGTTTATTTTATAAAGGCGGTAATCCCCTTCATGGGCTTCCCTGGTGACTCAGAGGTTAAAGCGTCTGCCTGCAATGCAGGAGACCTGGGTTCGATCCCTGGGTTGGGAAGATCCCCCGGAGAAGGGAAAGGCTACCCACTCCAGTATTCTGGCCTGGAGAATTCCATGGACTGTATAGTCCATGGGGTCACAAAGAGTCAGACACGATTGAGTGACTTTCACTTTCAATCCCCTTCATGAGGGTGCCCCGTCTTGACCTGATCACCTCCCAAAGGTCACACTTCCTAATATAGTCACACTGAAGGTTAGTAATTCAACATAGGTTGAGGGGAACACAGTCTGTAGTAAACATTTACTCACATAGGAACCTCAAACTTGTACTAAACTTGATTTTATTTCCACCCTTGCCTCAACCAGCATTGCCTCTCAGTTCCCATCTCTGGAAAGGACTTTACCATTTTTCTACTGAGTGGCTCAGCCTTGACTCTGCCACCTCACTGATGTCCCCAGGCTTGCATTCATTAAGGCCTATTTACCTCCTAGTGAAGTGAAGTGAAAGTCGCTCAGTTGTGTTCAACTCTTTGTGACCCCATAGACTGTAGCTCACCAGGCTCCTTTGTCCGTGGAATTTTCCAGGCCAGAATACTGAAGTGGGTAGCCTTTCCCTTCTCCAGGGGATCTTCCCAACCCAGGGATCGAACCCAGGTCTCCCACACTGCAGGCAAATTCTTTATCATCTGAGCCACCACAGAAGCCCAAGAATACCAGAATGGGTAGCCTATCCCTCTTCCAGCAGATCTTCCCAACGCAGGAGGCCAGCCGGGGTCTCCTGCATTGCAGGCAGATTTTTTGCCAACTGAACTATCAGGGGAGCCCCATGTCTGACTCTTAGCGACCTCATGGACTGCAGCCTACCGGGCTCCTCCTCCATGGGAGTTTCCAGGCAAGAGTACTGGAGTGGGGTCTAATTACCACCCAAATCCATTTACTACTTTCACATTTCTGCTGTTCTAGTTCATGATCTTTACTCAGATTACTAGCATAATCTATGAGCCAGTCTCTAAGTCTTTCATTATTTCTCTCCCGTCTCTGTACCCCTTTCTCCTCTTTTTAGCCAAAGTATACCTTGTTCAGATACACATTTGATCTTGTCATTCACCCTCCACCACTCACGACCTTTCTATGTTCATTCACTGGCTTTGTGATCAAACTAGAACACCCACGTTACTACTGGTCCCATCATAGTGTCTCTCGGGCCTCATTATTCCCCACGCCTCCTCTCTCAGCCCCAGCACACATCCACCCTGGACCAGAGCCACGCTGCTGAATTCTCCTCAATTCCTCAAACACCCCATGTTTGTATTTTTCTTACAGGCTTTCTCACATGCTGACCATTCCCTCTCAGACTCTCAGGACCTCCACATCTGCATACAGCTAATTCCACTCCACCCTTAATTACCTAATGACTTTTAGCATTCCATCACATTTCTTTTACCTCCATGAAACTTTCTTTGAATCCCCAGCTAAAGATCCAGGGCCCCTTCTAAGTACCCACAGAGCCATTTTTGCATCTTTTTTCCTAGGTCTTATCACATGGTATAATGGCTTGTTAACTCACTAGATTATAAACTAGGTGTGAGTTCAACAACCTTGCCTTTATTCTTCACCATTGTTTACTTCCATCTGTACCTAATATAGTGCCTGACGCATAATATGCACCAAGCAGCTATGGAATGAATAGATGGATTCAGACATGTATTCATTTATTCAACCGAATAATGGTTAAAACCAGTGGGAAAGCAAGTAGGCATGAATTTAGGAATGATGAAGTAAATGTCATTGAACTTCATCAATTTCTAAATTTTTTATCCTCCTTTCACCCATACTTGGGGCTTCCCCAGTGGCTCAGAGGTTGAAGCGTCTGCCTGCAACGGGGGAGACCTGGGTTCGATCCCTGAGTCGGGAAGATCCCCTGGAGAAGGAAAGGGCAACCCACTCCAGTATTCTTGCCTGGAGAATCCCATGGACGGAGGAGCCTGGTGGGCTACAGTCCACGGGTCGCGAAGAGTTGGACACGACTGAGCGACTTCACCTCACCTCACCTCACCTCACCCATACTTAAATTTTATGGTGACACTGAGACTGAAGTCTAAATTCAGGGAAGAATAGTTACTAATCTTTCCACTTACTCTTGAACTATTTAAATGTGTAATTGAATTCATTTGTGAGTGTGATTTAGTTTAGTTTCATTTTTTTTTTAATTCAGTATTGTTTATATGGTTATATTGTTATTTATATATACAGTTGTTGAAATTCAGTGATGTTTATACTGAGTTTGTTCAACAAGCACTGGTAGATTTTATTCCATTTGCAATTTAAGAACAAAAAAGGTGTATTACAGTTTGGTACAGTTTCTGTAAGGAGATTTCCCCTTAGTGCCTATCATTGAAGGCTGAGTGAGTTTTTGGCCCTTCAGAACATGTTTTAATGTCTATAATCTTGTCTTCATTCTGTGTCCACCTTCATTGCAAGTGTATGTAACCCAGATAGGCTGAATGTCGTTTTTGACAGTGATGATAAATTTCCTTACCATGGGTTTATTTAAGTGAAAACTCAGGCTGACAAACATCCTTCTTCACCATTAGCAGCTAGGTTCATTAGACCATCCTGTCTAGAGGCTGAGAGCAGAGAGAAGGAAGATCAGTAGTACATATTATGTTTCCATAAATAGCTTTTTGTATGAGTGGTTGTGTGGGGGTTTTTTTTGTTTTGTTTTTTAAGCAAACATAAAAACCAGTGAGTAATATAAGCAGTAGAGACTGGCTTTAACTGCAGCAGGTAAATCAGCGCAGCTAGTGCTGTCAGAATCCTCAAAGAGGACGTGTTTTAGCACACAAGCAGAACTCTGGTGAATGAGCTCTAATTTCTTCCTTTTTTTAATTTGTATTTTCTAAAATCCAGGTAGGGAAACTTTTATAGTACAGGAAAGTATCTGTTCTTTCAAACGGAAAGCATCAGTTGGATGGTTTCACAGATACCAGGTTGAAAAACGATGAAATCTGGGAAGGAAGTAAAGCTGTCTTTTCCCCAAAGTGAAAGCTCAGAACAACTTTCGAAAAACTGATTAGACCCTTTGTAAATTTGTTGGTTAGAGTACTAGGATACCGAATTTTATTGATTTCTTCCTGGAAAATCTCCAGACAAGATACAGTGCCTTAGGAACACACGCTGGTGAACACAAACATATATTTCTGTACCCAGTTTATGGCTGAGCTGTCTTTTCAAGAATTCAGCGAAGCAGTTTGGAATCATAACAGCCACACCAAGCAGAAATTCACCTGCCCTGGAGTACAGGATTTTGTGTGGCAATAAGCATTTATTTTTTCAGTTGTATTTTTAATTAAAAGTTTCCCACATTTGGAACTGAATCTGTTAACATGTGGCAGATTGAGCTAGCGCATCCAAGTACCACTGGCGCTTTGAGGGAAATATGCTTTTTAAAAAATTGGATGGTTGAGCTGGGAAAAATCCGGCTGTTTTACTTAACATTGCACTAATCAGAGTCTTTTGACTCCTTTTTTTTTTTTTTTTCCTTTTTCAGTAAATTCAATGGCATGCATGTTGGCTCTCCACCCGCCACGACTTTACTTTTGTCTTTTAAGACTGATTTTAGCTAGTGATGTGGGTTAAAGCAATATCATATTAATTCACTGTCTTGGGTGATAGAAAGCTACTCCTGCCTTGTAGTTTATCTCTTAAATAGGTCAGAAGTAGCAGGTAATTTTCATCAGCAAAGCAATTATATTTTTAACCCTTGCCTTTCATATCGCTAGAGCTCTGGGCGTTCACACAGAATTCAGTGTTATCTACTGACTGTAAACCAAAATGTAAAGGAGATCAAACCAGTCAATCCTAAAGGAAATCAGTCCTGAATATTCACTGGAAGAACTAATTCTGAAGCTGAAGTGCCAATACTTTGGCCACCTGATGCGAAGAACTGACTCAGTAGAAAAGACCCTGATGCTGGGAAAGATTGAAGGCAGGACGAGAAGAGGACCACAGAGGATGAGATGGTTGGATGGCATCACCGACTCAATGGACATGAGTTTGAGCAAGCTCTGGGAGCTGGTGATAGAGAAGCCTGGCGTGCTGCAGTCCAGGGGGTGGCAAAGAGTCAGACACAGCTGAGAACTGGACTGAAGGATATAGTGTTCCTTAATTAGAACTAAAATTGCTTGTGGGAAGCAGGTTCCCAATTAAACCAAGAAATAGCCATATTTGAACCCTGAATTATTACATGATGTTTAGGATGATGGGAGTTGAGGGGGGTGCAGGGGTCAGAAAGAGAACCAGTAGTTAGCAAATTCACAATGTCCACTTTCAAAGCTAGTTTCCTTGATGAAAGCCATTGTCAGATTGGACTGAGAATTGTTTCAAATTACCATCTTTCTCTCAGTAAATCCACATTCTTTCCTTTAGAGAAGTAAACTATAGTGACAATCAAAGCTGCTAAAACTCTAGTTGACAGATCTAAGAAAAATCAGCTCATAGGAAGGTGCAGGAGGAGGTAAACATGACTTGGAGGAGACTGGGGATTACTAGTGCTATTATATTTGCACAGATAATGCCTCCTCACTACTGCCATTCCCAGGCTGCTCGATCTTCCTGTTTACCATAATCCTGCTTCTCTGGGAATTACTTCTGTCTTCTCCAAGACACTTTCTTCCCGATACAGGAAGGGCTTGCTTACTTATTCAGTAGCAACGTTGAATGTGCAGCAGATGTAGTGTTCAATCCATTGGTGTCGGTGTGTATACACACACAAACATCCATAAATGCTGAACAATAAGAAGATCCTGAACAACTTGAAATTTCCATAACCAGGAGGAATTTTGAATTCTAATTCCAGGTGGCTTGGTTGTAATATCTGTTTATGTCTGTATTTGAAAATTAAGCCTGAGTGTCAGAATGAAATTTGTTCAGCATTATAAATACAATGAATAAAGAATTTTTATCCACCCCCTCTCTAAAAAGAAAAAAATATTTATCTCAGGTAAGTTAATGAAAAACAATACCTAGTAACATTAAACTAGGACAGCAAAGGAAATAGAATGGACGTGAGAGAAAGATTATACTTGCAAGGTGGAACGAGGGGAATCCCTTTTAGTAGGGGACTGGGGATTATTCAGAAACAAATCACTGCCTTGTTCTCTAGCAGAGTTAACAGATTCTCCTTCACGCCCAGAATTGCCTCAGTTTTTTCCCTATAGCTTCTGACTCCAAAATTGTTCCTGGGAATGGGTGGGGCCTCACTGTTCCTTCCTTTCTGTCTTAAAATGGTCACATTTGCAGAGCATGCTCCTTGAGTCCTTCACACTGGCGGCTTCTCCCTGCTGCCTTGGGCTCTAATCTCCTTATAGGTGTAGCACCATGGCAACAGGCCCAGCCTAGAGCCCAGGAACCTTGTTTATGTTACCTGAAGGGCTGGATGCAGCCTGAAGAAGAGAAGAAGAATATTACCTGTCCTGCAGCCGGTTTAGAAGATGACTTTGCGTCCCATTTCATGTGTTTCTGTTCTGCTGCTATTGAAGACTCGAAGTTACACCTGGAAAACATTTATTCAAAGATGCTATCAGTAACCAAAGGCAGCAGGGGAAGCTACCTTCTATTGGTTCTTGTCTTCTAACCAGAGTTGTCTTCTGAGATGTAGTTCAGAAAAGTGACTTGCCGTGCTGTGACATGTGGCGGCGCTATGATTTGGGGGTGCACTCCAAGGTGGCTGTTCAGTTGCTTCACGTAGGTAGACATTTATTTGATTTGAGATAATGTTTTAGAATATTTTCCTAGGGAGTTTAAAAAATAAAAGTAAGGCTTTTGTCGTACTCTTATTTTAAATATACCTTCTTCATCTTTCCTGTTGAGAGGCTTACTCCCAGAGCGGGAGAGGCTTCTCCTCTCCAGGCAACTCCTCCTGGGACAAAGGGGCTGGAATTGTTGTTTCATTTGTATTTAGGAACGGGTATAGTATCCTGTTGCCTCAACCAGGCTTCCCATGAAGCATACTGGGAAAGGTTGTATGGTAATTACATTAAAACTTGTTTTTGCATTTAGTTATTTATGGTTGATAGGCTATGTTGACAGTATATAACATGACATTGTTTTATCCACTAGAACAAAAGGAAATAAATGTGGAGCTATTAAATTGTTCTATTTTTATGTACAAAACATTAGGTAGGTTTCGTGCAGACTTTGTATTATCAAAGGTAAATGTAATTATTGACTCTTTGACCTTAAAAGGACTACTGAATATGAGAACACATGTTTTGTGCGTGGAAAGAAGAATGGACTAAAATCCTAGTCTTAGGATGTTTTTTCCTGTATGTATGGAATTTGATTAAACAGTGTTGGAATGGAACCAGAAGGGAAAGAGCAGCCTTTAGTACTCGTTTCCTATATCTCATTACTTTATAATTTAACTGCAAGCTACTCTGACATTAAGTATTTCAGTTCTTTTTAATGTTAACATGGTTATTTCAAGGAAATGAATGAAGCTGCTTATTTAATGCATTTTACAAAAACAAATACCTTTCAATAAGACATTTCTCTTTATCTCTATTACTAGGTACTTCTACTTAAAATATATGTATTTAACTCCGAGTGTTTCAGTCAATAAATACTATACTGAGTAAAACTGCCTAGCTATCCAGTTCTAGATTCAAGAATATTGTGTTTAATATTGTTTGGCTTCAGGCAGTGAAGTACTAGCCCCTGTAGTGACAAGAGTCACAATTCCCCACATTCCATCTAGGGGACAAAACGAACCAGAACCCCTGAATGGTGTTGACAAAGATCTCTTCTTCTAGATGGGAGTTGGAACATTTCTTTGGATGGTGGGAAGTTTCTTCAAGGCATTTTACTGTTCATTCATATTTGTACAATAAAGCATAAATAGAAACAAAAGCTTGCCAGAAAAGAATTCCATATTGAGATGAAAATCAGACCTTTTGAAAAGGGGGTCTTGTGCTGAAAAGTTTGGCTTTGTTTCTGAGTATGTATATGTGTGTTTATTCTGCCAAAGCAGTGAAGATATAGCCACTACTATTTTGTCAGTGATAGTAGACAATAAAGCTATAGCATGGGGGGAAAAAAAGAAACCATTTGTCTTTAAATAAGACCTTTGCATAAAAAAGAAATGCGTAAGGTATTCTTGAATGGTGTCTATTTCTCCATCTCCAGCACAGGAATGAGAATAAAAAACAATGTCTGTGGTGCAGCTTCCAGCTCCCTTGAGATTAGTAACGTTATAGTACATTTTTGTGTTTTGTTGAAAAAAGAAAGTATGTGTGTGCACACACACATGAATATATATGTGGTTTCTATGTGTCCCACGAATATGATCCTATCATCATTATTACAGATTTATTTTTTCTCTTTAGGCATTTATCCATTTGTTGTTAAGCCTCCATTGCATTTGACCTTTATTTTTTTATTGGCCAAGTAGTTACACTACCATAAATATCTTTTTCTACTTTTAGGTCTCGTGGGCTGCCTAAACTAAAAGAGTCCCGTTCTCATGAATCTTTGCTGAGCCCATGCAGTGCCGTGGAATGTCTAGATCTCGGTAGAGGGGAGCCTGTATCGGTAAAGCCACTCCATAGCAGCATCCTTGGACAAGACTTCTGCTTTGAGGTAGGAAAGTCTAGGAAAAACGAGTAGTAAGACAGCAAAGAGATTTTCTATCCAATATTCTTGTGATTGCATTACTGTATTATTGATGATTTGAACATCTTAACTAGTTTTCAGTCACTGAAAATTACCTACTTACAGGGGAAAAATTAGAAATCTGCTAATCTAATTATGTTGGGGGTGTTGGAGAAGACTCCTGAGAGTCCCTTGGACTGCAAGGAGATCCAGCCAGTCCATTCTAAAGGAGATCAGCCCTGGGTGTTCATTGAAAGGAGTGATGCTAAAGCTGAAACTCCAGTACTCTGGCCACCTCATGCAAAGAGTTGACCCATTGGAAAAGACTGATGCTGGGAGGAATTGGGGGCAGGAGGAAAAGGGGATGACAGAGGATGAGATGGCTGGATGGCATCACCGACTCAATGGACGTGAGTTTGAGTGAACTCCGGGAGTTGGTGATGGACAGGGAGGCCTGGCGTGCTGCGATTCATGGGGTCGCAAAGAGTCAGACACAACTGAGCAACTGAACTGAACTGAACTGAATTATGTTGGTATTTAAAGTTATTAATGATGGCGTCTCATTCCTTTTGGCTTTGTCTGCTTTCAAAATAAATGAATTCTTAGTACATTCTCAGCAGAGATCACAAGATTAATACTAAATTATTCTTAGTGTTTTAATCTTTTGGTATTGAGAAAGATATCACACAGTATGTTACTGTTTTTTTCTGAAAACCTAAGTCCCCAATTTTAATGATTCTTTGAGGGAAAAATACCAAAACCGTAATTTTTTCTAACTAAAACCTGAGTGGTTCAAGATCCGGGATCATGTTCTCTTTATTTTTATAAGTTCCACGCACTTAGCTAGCTCTCTGGCATGTTGCATGTGCCTAATTTGTTCAGTGAACAAACTTCCCTTTACCAGAAAATTATCACTTTTTATAAGGTAATTTTCCCCTCCCAAACTTAATGTATACAATTGGCCATTTGCAAATTTAATTTCAAAACCATCTGTGTACTTGTTAGCATTATGATTTAATTAATGAGCACAGACTTAAAAAATTGCTAATGATGAGTCCTATGTTAGATGTTGTAAAAGTTGAAAGATATCTCATACCTGTTCTTGAGGACCTGCCCTATCCAACAGAAATACAGGGCAAGCCATGTGTGTGATTTTAAATTTTATTAAACCCAAATGTTACCACTTCCAACATGTAGCTAAAATAAAATTATGAACTTTTCACCTTCTTTTTTTTAAACTAAGTCTTCAAAATCTGATGTGTGTTTTACACTTAACCGCACATCTCAGTTTGGACTAGTTGTTTTTCAGGTGCTCACTAGCCACCTGTTGTTAGTAGCTACCATATTAGACAGAATGTAACATCTGATCTAATTCACTAGGTTATAAACTGAGAGCAAGTTACTATGTGAGCCATGTTAGCAATTTGGACAAGTCATTTATTGGCGTTCTTTTTTATAACAGTCTCCTAAAGTTTGCCATATTTGTGGAAATCAGTTCAACAGATTGTATGCCAAGACAGGTGGTAGGTTCTAGACACAGAGACAACATACTTCATTTTTAAAGGACATTGATAATAATATTAAAACTAACCTGATGACTGGAAATCAACTGACTGGTTGCCTAATAGAAGAGAAGTGGGTTCCAGAGTAATTAATTCAACACTACTCAGTTCAGTTCAGTCGCTCAGTCATGTCCAATTCTTTTCGACCCCATGAATCGCAGCAAGCCAGGCCTCCCTGTCCATCACCAACTCCCAGAGTTCACTCAGACTCACGTCCATCGAGTCAGTGATGCCATCCAGCCATCTCATCCTCTGTCGTCCCCTTCTCCTCCTGCCCCCAATCCCTCCCAGCATCAGAGTCAACTCCAATGAGTCAGCTCTTTGCATGAGGTGGCCAGAGTACTGGAGTTTCAGCTTCAGCTTCATTCCTTCCAAAGAAATCCCAGGGCTGATCTCCTTCAGAATGGACTTGCTCGATCGCCTTGCAGTCCAAGGGACTCTCAAGAGTCTTCTCCAACACCACAGTTCAGAAGCATCAATTCTTCAGCACTCAGCTTTCTTCACCATCCAACTCTCACATCCATACATGACCACTGGAAAAACCATAGCCTTGACTAGACGGACCTTAGTTGGCAAAGTAATATCTCTGCTTTTGAATATGCTATCTAGATTGGTCATAACTTTCCTTCCAAGGAGTAAGCATCTTTTATTTCATGGCTGCAGTCACCATCTGCAGTGATTTTGGAGCCCCAAAAAATAAAGTCTGACACTGTTTCCACTGTTTCCCCATCTATTTGCCATGAAGTGATGGGACCGGATGCCATGACCTTTGTTTTCTGAATGTTGAGCTTTAAGCCAACTTTTTCCCTCTCCTCTTTCATTTTCATCAAGAGGCTTTTTAGTTCCTCTTCACTTTCTGCCATAAGGGTGGTGTCATCTGCATATCTGAGGTTATTGATATTTTAACACTACTAACTCTTTTCAATTTCATGTAATAGCCTTCTGTAGTATTATAGTGTGAAGGCAGTCCCAAGAAATAAGCTGTTAGAGATCTTCTTCCCTTTTTGATTATTTTTTTATTACCTCACTCAGAATTGAGGATATTTGTTTGCAGGTAATTTTTAAAGGTATTAGTTTAATTAGAGGTTTTCAGGTTTGTTCTTTCTAAACTGTAGGCCAGTTTTCGGTTCCTAAGCTGAATTCTCAGTGACCTTTGTCCTTACTGCAGGCTTCCCTGGTGACTCAGAGGTTAAAGCGTCTGCCTGCAATGCGGGAGACCTGGGTTCGATCCCTGGTTCAGAAAGATCCCCTAGAGAAGGAAATGGCAATCCACTCCAGTATTCTTGCTTGGAGAATCCCATGGATGGAGGAGCCTGGTGGGCTACAGTCCACAGGGTCGCAAAGAGTCGGACACGACTTCACTTTCACTTTCACTTTGTCCTTACCTGGAGAGAAATACAGATCCTAAGTAGATAACAAAGCACAAAGTGAGTGTGGATGCACACAAAGATACCACAAAACCAGCAAATGCCCTTTTGGTTACTGTGTAGTATCATTTGGGTTCACAGCACATCCCTAACTCTTAAATGATACACCTAGGAAGATAGAGCCCCCAAGCCCTATATTTCCTTTTCCTTATCTCTAATCTTTATGTTGAAGGTTACCTACTTAAGTGGAAGTAAATGCTTCAGTTGTAACTCTGCTTCAGAGAGAGATAAGTGGATGGAAAACCTTCGCAGGACAGTTCAACCAAATAAGGTAAGAGTGGCTTTGAATGTCCAAAAAACTGTATAACTCTGTAAGCAGTAAGTTGATTGAAGGAAAATGCAGTAATATTAATAATACCTTACAGAGCTTTTAGACACAAACACGTGTTTTATTATTTTGTGCTCAAAATAATCTTACTGCAGATAGTATCATGATTTTATCAGTGTGGGTAAGAGGACTCAGAGAAGTTACTTGACTAAGTGAGAACCGAGTACAATACACAATAGAAATGGGACTAGAACACAGATCTCGTAATTACTTACATACCTCTATCTTATTTGCAGAAAGCTAATCCAGTTGCCATAAGACTGGCTATATGAGAATTTCCATTATGGGATGTTATTTCTTTAACCCAAGTGAAATAGAATGTTTGTGGCTCTCTAAGAGCTTGCTGTTATCTTGAATGATGAGGTAGCAATCCCCTTCATTATTTTATGACTGCCCTTAATGAAGTACATAGTATCACTTACTTTAAGAGGAAAATGTTGTCTTTCTGGGATTTTGGCTCTCAAACACAACTTTGTTACTTTTTTATAGGACAACTGTAGACGAGCTGAAAATGTTCTCCGTTTATGGATTATTGAAGCCAAGGACCTTGCCCCTAAAAAGAAATATTTTTGTGAACTGTGCCTTGATGATACCCTCTTTGCTCGTACAACCAGCAAGACCAAAGCAGACAATATTTTCTGGGGTGAACATTTTGAGTTCTACAGCCTTCCACCTCTTCATAGCATCACAGTTCACATTTATAAAGATGTGGAAAAAAAGAAGAAAAAAGACAAGAATAATTATGTAGGGCTAGTCAACATCCCCACTGCCAGTGTGACTGGTCGCCAGTTTGTAGAAAAGTGGTACCCAGTGAGTACACCTACACCCAACAAAGGAAAGACAGGAGGACCTTCTATTCGGATTAAATCACGTTTCCAGACCATCACCATTCTGCCTATGGAGCAATACAAAGAGTTTGCAGAATTTGTCACCAGCAACTATACCATGTTATGTTCTGTTCTTGAACCAGTAATCAGTGTGAGAAATAAAGAAGAACTAGCCTGTGCCTTAGTGCACATTCTTCAAAGCACTGGAAGGGCCAAGGTAAGTAGAAAGGGAGGTTGCATTGCCCAGAAAGGAAATCTATTATTGGTTCTTAGATTCAGAAAAAGTGGAGATTATAAAATTAAAGAAGTAAAATGAAGAATCTAACAAATATTTATTTAAAGTTTATTTGCACAAAATATAGATAGCACCGCTAGCTCTTTATCGCTGAACAAAATAAATGGTAGGACTGGTCTAATAATCCCAGTGTGTGCAAGATTATTTCTATTTAGTTCCAAAGTGTGTTGTGTGATTGTTTTATTTCATGCTATATTTTAAATTAAGATTGACTGATGACTATATATATCACCTAGTCACAGAAGGAAGTATTCCTGAATCAGGTTGGTCACTAGCAAGAGTCTTCATGAGATTAATGTCTGAATTTGGAATTAAAATACCGAGGGATGTTATTGTTAGCTGTCTCATGATAGCCTTACCTCCGTTCATCCTGGATAGAAGTAAAAATCTAGAAAGATAGAAAGAGAAATACACTAATTGTATGAAGAACACTAAACAGTTGATCGAGTCGTTGATCAGCCTGAACTGTGGTAATTATCACCTCTGCGAGGCATGTTCACTAAACTAGGCTAAAGTCTGCATTATATTATATGCAAATTGATCATGGTAAAATTGTATTTTAGATCTAGAGGAGTTCACAGCTAGAATTATTTAGAACCAAACAATAAAGTGTTTTTAAGATTTCTTGATACGTATCCCAATATATCAATATATTCAATATTTAGTTCCTTATTTAATTGCCTTCCTATTGATTGTCATTTTAGTGGTTGAATTTATTAATGATAATTTTGAGCTTTCTGGTTTAAAAAAAAAATCATTGAAATTTTGAGTCTCATCTTTGAAATTGTATGGATATGTTCTTCTTGTTCTTCATTTGCTTGAGGTTCAAGGATATATGTAGGATCTTTTAACAGCTTTATTGAGGTACAATTTATATATTATAAACCAAATCCATTTAAAGGGAAAAATTCAATGAATTTTGACGGTTTATGTACCTGTGGAAGCCACAGCAGTCAAGATACAGAATGTTACCATCACCCCCAGGTTTCTTCCTGTCCCTTAGCATAAGAGTTTTAGTAGTGATTTCTAAGTCTACAGCTCTTTTACACCGATGAAAAAAAATCTCAGAGTGAACCCCATTAATATTAAAGTGCTTAATTTTAAAATAAATCAGCATATTCCCTCTGTTTTTTATTTTGGAGACTTTGAAATACCCAGTGAATATATAATATTCAAAATATATGACATTATCAGACTTCAAATTGAATAATGAACACTGGGTTTTAAATTAAGTTCCTTAAGACTGTTGAGAAATGAAGCAGCAATTTCTTAAGGGCTTCATTTCTCCTTATGCCTTCCTTCACTATGGATGAGTAGATGGATGGATGAATGGATAGCTGGAGATATATACATACATAATTCACATAGCAAATGAGTTTAGATGTTTAGTTTAAGAAATTTCATGTTGATACTATGGACCAATTTGTAACTATTTTATACTGAACACCTAATATATGTCAGAAACTGTTAAATGCTGGAATATAGAGGTGAATAAAAATAGACACTGTCTTTGGTCTCATGGGGCTCACAGTCTCTGGGGAAAACAGATATTAGTAAAATAATTACAAAAATGTGTGATTACAGCGAGAAGTACAGATTTATAAAAAGATACATGGTGCCACAAGAATGTGGATTAAGGGGTCCTGACTAATGGAGTTCGAGGCACTGTTGGTCAGACAAAGCTTCACTGAGGAAACGAGGTGCAAACTAAAATCCAAAGGATCCAAGGAATTAACGCCATAGAAATGGAGGCAGAGCAAGGGTGGGAGTTAAGCAGCACTGAGAACAGCATTTGCAAAACACTCTGTGGTGAACAGACAGCGTTCTGTGTTAGAGGCTTGCAGGCCACGTCCAGGATGGTAGTCCTTATCCTATGCAATAAAAAAACCTTTGAAGGAATTTTTAACTTAAGGTTGGTAAGTTGGTAACACTTCAAATTTTATGCTGACTGACCTTTTCCCTTCAAATGAAACTGGTAGATTTAGTTTTAAAGCAGCATTCCCAGGATGTCGGACATTTCATCAATGTCTCCTAACGTGTAGTATTTATTCACATTCAGTTGCTTTCTGCCTGATTGAACATTATTCTACCAGGATTTTCTGACGGACTTGGTGATGTCTGAGGTGGATCGTTGTGGAGAACATGATGTCTTGATCTTCAGAGAGAACACCATTGCCACCAAATCCATTGAGGAATACCTCAAGTTAGTGGGACAGCAGTATCTTCACGATGCACTGGGTATGGAGAAGGAAAACATCTCTATTCTTTCCCTTTTGATTTTTAGATTATTGCACCCTCACGAAACAACCAACTGGAACTCAAATTCTAAACGTTATTTAGTTCCAACTGATTAAAGTATTAAAATTGGAGTTTCAGTTGTAGGAAGTGTCTGCAGCACTCACCAGGGGAGGAATAGAAGATCTGTTTCTTATACCATGTACCATGAGAAAGCTCATGAGCACAGGCAGCTACCCCCATGCCCTCAAGTTCCTGAGATTCTGAGACATACAGTGATGTTAGTAATGAGATGTTACATCTAGCTGATCTGTTTCCTCTGAAGTCTTGGGTATTTACATCATGACATACTGGGTTGGCCAAAAGGTTCATTTGGGTTTTTCCACACCATCTTATGGAAAAACTACAACAGACTTTTTGGCCAACCCAATAAATACATTACCTAAGTTTTGAAAGTGTTAGCATTTGTTATCATGCATCAGCAATGGAAAGAGTCCTGCCAGTTCCCACGACTCCCAGTTTCTGCCTTCAAGACCTACAGAATTTTTCATGACAACTAAGTTTTCTCCAGTCAGTAGTTCTTACTGACTGGGTCACCCACTTACAGCTCCACGTTTGGTCATAAACTTCAGGTGTTAGCACTAGAGTAAGGCACTGTGCTTGGCACTTCAATGTACATTATGATAAAGCAGACATGAGTTCCTTAAAGAACATTGTCATTATCTTTATGTCCCCAGTACTTCACACAGAATGTAGAACAGCATTGTCCTAAAGAAACTTAATGTGAATCACATGTAATTTATATTTTCTAGTAGTCACAGTATAAAAAAGGGGCAAGAGAAACAGCTAAATTTAATTCCAATAACATTTTATTCAAACCAGTATATCCAAATATTATTTAATATATCATCAATATAAGAATTATGAACAAAATACTTTTTTCATACTTTTTGAAATGTGTATTTTATCTACATTTATTGCATGGTCACTTATGCAGTAGCCTCATTTCAAGTGCTCAATAGTCACATGTGACTGTCAAGAGTAGACAAGTGTGTGTTGAAGGCAAGAAATAAGACTGAATGAGGTAATCACCAGTGAGGTAATAGGACTTGGCAACTCTTCAGTTTGTGGGAATGGGGCAGGGCGTGGTAGGGGAGGAGGTCAAATATTACAGTGAATTTGGGGCCTTTGCAAGTGACAAGAAAGATGATGAGATTCTTAACAGAAAGAGAACATAAAAGGAGTACACTTGAAAGAATGAGAAATGATATTTCACTTCACATGTATTTAACTTGAAGTTCAAGTGGGAAGTCCCAGGGCTTCTAGGTACGACATCCCAAGACTTCTGTCTAGCTGGCTGGTGGAAGTTTGGGACTAAGTTAACCATGTGGGAGGGAATCAGTGAAACTACCACATTACAGGAGAAAGAGAATAGGGCCAAAGACAGATCTTACAGTGTTCCTGGCTTACGGTGTAGAAGGAAGCAGAGGTATGAGAGAAGAGATCCGGAGATAGAGGAAGTGTGCCTGCCCATGCCCCCCCAAAAAAAGAAGACGAAGGAAAAGAGTCTTAGACACCAAGAGGAAAAAAGCATTAAGAGAGTCAGAGATTAAGGAAGGTAAAGATTCAAAGAAAAACATGGCTGTCGATTTTGCTCATTAGTGATGCCTGGGATTGTTCTCAGGAGCCAGGTCACAGGAGGTAAAAAGTGAATGACTGCTTGAGAAACAGCAGGTAAACCCTGTGTTGGACTGTGAGTGCTGGACTCACTGTTCAGTTCAGTTCAGTTCAGTTCATTTCAGTCGCTCAGTCGTGTCCGACTCTTTGCGACCCCATGAATCGCAGCAAGCCAGGCCTCCCTGTCCATCACCAACTCCCGGAGTTCACTCAGACTCACGTCCGTTGAGTCCGTGATGCCATCCAGCCATCTCATCCTTGGTCGTCCCCTTCTCCTCTTGCCCCCAATCCTTCCCAGCATCAGTCTTTTCCAGTGAGTCAACTTTTTGCATGAGGTGGCCAAAGTACTGGAGTTTCAGCTTCAGCATCATTCCTTCCAAAGAAATCCCAGGGCTGATCTCCTTCAGAATGGACTGGTTGGATCTCCATGCAGTCCAATGGACTCTCAAGAGTCTTCTCCAACACCACAGTTCAAAAGCATCAATTCTTCGGCGCTCAGCTTTCTTCACAGTCCAACTCTCACATCCATACATGACCACTGGAAAAACCATAGCCTTGACTAGACGGACTTTAGTCGGCAAAGTAATGTCTCTGCTTTTGAATATGCTATCTAAGTTGGTCATAACTTTCCTTCCAAGGAGTAAGCGTCTTTTAATTTCATGGCCACAGTCACCATCTGCAGTGATTTTGGAGCCCAAACAAATAAAGTCTGACACTGTTTCCACTGTTTCCCCATCTATTTGCCATGAAGTGATGGGACCAGATGCCATGATCTTTGTTTTCTGAATGTTGAGCTTTAAGCTAACTTCTTCTCTCTCCTCTTTCACTTTCATCAAGAGGCTTTTTAGTTCCTCTTCACTTTCTGCCATGAGGGTGGTGTCATCTGCTTATTTGAGGTTATTGATATTTCTCCCAGCGGTCTTGATTCCAGCTTGTGCTTCTTCCAGTCCAGTGTTTCTCATGATGTACTCTGCATATAAGTTAAATAAGGAGGTTGACAATATACAGCCTTGACGTACTCCTTTTCCTATTTGGAACCAGTCTGTTGTTCCATGTCCAGTTCTAACTGTTGCTTCCTGACCTGCATACAGATTTCTCAAGAGGCAGGTCAGGTGGTCTGGTATTCCCATCTCTTTCAGAATTTTCCACAGTTTATTGTGATCCACACAGTCAAAGGCTTTGGCATAGTCAATAAAGCAGAAATAGATGTTTTTCTGGAACTCTCTTGCTTTTTCCATGATCCAGCAGATGTTGGCAATTTGATCTCTGGTTCCTCTGCCTTTTCTAAAACCAGCTTGAACATCAGGAAGTTCATGGTTCACCTATTGCTAAAGCCTGGCTGGGAGAATTTTGAGCATTACTTTACTAGCATGTGAAATGAGTGCAATTGTGTGGTAGTTTGAGCATTCTTTGGCATTGCCTTTCTTTGGGATTGGAATGAAAACTGACCTTTTCCAGTCCTGTGGCCACTGCTGAGTGTTCCAAATTTGCTGGCATACTGAGTGCAGCACTTTCACAGCATCATCTTCCAGGATCTGAAATAGCTCCACTGGAATTCCATCACCTCCACTAGCTTTGTTCATAGTGTTGCTTTCTAAGGCCACTTGACTTCAGATTCCAGGATGTCTGCTCACTGTAGTAGCAGTCAATTCCTACTCTGGAGAAGTAAAATTTTTCTTCTCCTGCTTCCTATCTTCTTTTTTTTTTTTTAAAGTCATATGCTTTAGTTTAGGATCTAATGGGAATTTAGAAGAATGGCGAAATTGGACTTTCATTGACATTAGGAAAGGTATAGAATCAGTCTCACATAAAAAGCTTATTACAGTCATATCATGAATTATATATCATAGTTTGCTTTAATGATTTGCACCACCTTACCAAAAGCAATAATGATGCATCACAAACATTATTCTCTATTCTGGGGAGATAAAGAGGTAGATATTTGTTGACCATCTACTGCTTAAAAATCAAATATTCACATGCCACCATTCAATGTACTAACCAGGATTTCCAAATGAAATAATTCCTGAAGTGAAAAGGAGAGACCAAGTCCTTTGATAGAACAGTTAATAATTAAATATCTGATTGGCTCATTGAGATATGAAAATTCAGTGAGCAGGGGAAGAAATTCACGTAATCCCACAAAGATCTCTATTATCATTTTTGTAACCCAAGAGCAAGGGCCAGGGTGGTAAAAATGACTGCTGCTTCCAAGACACAAGCAAAATTAGTTAGTAAGCTTCTTCAGGACAGAGATGCTGCTGTCTTCTCTCCATCTAACTCCCCATATTTCTAGTTAGCCTTTTAATCCTAGATTCTTGGTAGCTAATTTTTCTGCTGTATTTTATTTTTTTCTCATGACAAATTCTGTTTTGAAAACAGTTTACAGAATACGTCTTAGCACTAGTGTAAAGTAAGACTTATTTTATATGGTTCAAAATAGTGATAAGTGATTTTCCAAAAGTAACCCTGAAGAAGTGCAAAAATTTCAGTTCCCTTAGAAAGACTTTTTTTAATCATAGGATACTGTACTTGCTACAGCAGGAGCCTCTAATCATACAATTAAATAAGACTTCATGGTAAGTTTTAAATTAAAAGACTTCACCGTGAAGTCTGAGTAAAACCAAAAAATCACATTAGTAAGTACAGCTGAGCACTCTGAATAATTCAAGTTTTACTGTATTTCATACACTTTGGGAAAAAAAAAAAAGAGAGAGATATTATTTGCAGACTGCCTGAAGAATGCTTAGAGAAAACTGAGTTAAAAGTTGCCAATCAAATTAAAGAATATCTGCCTGCTTTTTAGCCAGTCTTCGTTTATCTTGATTAAGAGCATTAATGTTAATAGCATAGACTCTGCCTCAGTTAGACTTAAATCTTTCATCCATTAACCCCTTTTACTTTTCTAATTGAAATCAGATTTCGTGTTGATGTCCTGTGACACACAGGAAGCACCATCTTCTGTGACATACAGAAAAGGCTCTAAAATGACCTGATTTCCACCATTGATGGTGGAGGCAAATTTCCTTTTAACAATAATATGTCCGTACCTATTGGCTTATTTCTACACATGAAATTTGGGTGCTAGATAGTTATGAGATAATGAAACATTATAGAACATTGTAGACAAACTCAAATTTAAACATTTAAACACCCTTCCTCTTTGTCCCTAATTGTCCTGTTCCAACCCCCTAACCCCCCACCCTGCCAAGGCCAGAGAGCAGACGTGAAAGGATTAAATCTGTCTCAATAATTTGTGATCAGCTAAACAGCCTCTAGGTGCAGACCTATAAAAGTTCACTTTTCAATGTGGTACTTTCCAAACTATCAGACACATAGGTTATAATTTCAAAAGTGAAAAGAGTTTTCTAAATTTCGGAGGATTTTAAATATAATCAGGTAAAAGGAAAAAAACTTTAGACCCAGACCCTTGAGTTATTTATTTGGTTCTTTTTTTGAAGGAAAAGAGAAAAATACTCTCAAAATTCACAAGTTATTATTAGTATTATTTCCCCAGAATAGGTACAGCTCATTAAGCTGAATATTAATGATATAAATTTAGAGGCGGATTGATTTTTACATCAAGTATTTGACACTGATGACTTAGTTTTAAATTCTGGTACTCTTTAAATGAGGTAAAATCTGTGGGCGCGCAGAGCTAGGTGACACTGAGAACGTGTTCAGTATAAATCTTGTGAGAGCTGGTAAACAATTTAAAAGCCTTTTTACTAACTTTGGTTTTTTTCACTTGATGAAAAGTTATTTTAAAGCTACAAAGTGTGTACATAACACTTAGTGTGGGGGCCCCTACTAAGTACTCAGGCACCATATTAGACACTTTTCATGCCCTGTTCCTCACCATAGCTCCAGCGGATTGGAGTTCTTAACACTATTTTCCAAATAAGGCACCCGAAACTCAGACCAGTTAAGTAACTTTTCAGGCCCCCCACAGTTGGTTAAGTGATGGGTCCAGGATTTGACCCTAGATCTGTCTGGTTCCACAGCCTTTAATTTTTCTCTGCACCACTTTGTTTTCTGTGCATCATTTAAATTCCTGTCCTCCAAGCATTTTACTTCCAAATAATCACTTCTCATCCTCTTATCACAGCTATTTTTTTAAATCTTTCATTTACCTTAGTACTAGCCATTTTGATAGAAAATACTCTTTGTTATTGCTTCTGCTTCTTAATTTTTTTGTAGAAATTACTGTCCACTTCCATGATATCTATTAGTAACTAGCCTGAACTTCAGTTACTATGAGCAGATTTGGAAGGAGCTTTGAAAGATCTACTCCTTTTTCATACACACGTATTAAAAAAAAAAAAAGAAAACCATACTACCATCTCTCACAACTATTTTTTGAGCTCCTGCAATGCTTTAGGGGAGAAGGCAATGGCGACCCATTCCAGTACTCTTGCCTGGAGAATCCCATGGACAGAGGAGCCTGGTAGGCTGCAGTCCATGGGGTCACGAAGAGTCGGACATGACTGAGCAACCTCACTTTCACTTTTCACATTCACACATTGGAGAAGGAAATGGCAACCCATGCTAGTGTTCTTGCCTGGAGAATCCCAGGGATGGAGGAGCCTGGTGGGCTGCCGTCTATGGGGTTGCACAGAGTCGGACATGACTGAAGCGACTTAGCAGCAGCAGCAGCAGTGCTTTGGGAGCTATTTGATAGGCTTGGGATGTGAACTTGAATAGAACCCAGTCCCTGATCTTCAGTGGTATTCATCCTGAAGATGAGAGGAGTGTGTGAACAAGTAAGCACAAAATAGCATGAAGCATAGAACAGAACAGATACAAGGTGTGGTTCATAAAGGAGGATAAACAGATTAAGTAAAGATTTGCTGTTTCAGGAAATACTGGGCATATCTCTGCAAAGGATAAGATGTATGAACAGGGCATCTAAACTAAATTGATTTGGGAAAACATCCAAATTATATAAAGAGAGGCTGTGCTGTGTGCTATGCTGAATTACTATCCCCATTAGGAGAGGTGGACCTAGAAACCCTTACTTGAATCTGAGTTTGGCACCAGCATTAGCCCTGAAAAGCATAGGTGGGCTATTTATTCAGACCTGGGGTATTTATTCTTCTAAAATAGTAACAACGTTATTCATAAGGTAGAGAGGTCTTTAATGAGTTCCTGCTAAGTAAATATATTTGTGTTTTCAGATAAAAGATGTAAAGTTGTAGCATTTTTTAAAGTCGTTTCATTATTCTTTTTATAAATATCGTGATGACAATGTTAATGAAAAATAAACATGACATGTAGGAGGTGGTAAATCTTAGATTCCAAAGCAGTAACCTTTCGTGAACAGTCTTGTGCCCTCCGTGTCAGGCACCAGAAAGAGTTCCTATTACACATTTTAGTACAGAAATCCTAAATTCTTTTGTTCTGTTCGGGAAGACACTATTTATAGTTATCCGACCCATCATCTTCTCTTCTTCAAATAGGGGAGTTCATCAAAGCTTTGTATGAGTCAGATGAAAACTGTGAAGTGGATCCCAGCAAATGTTCATCCAGTGAACTTCTGGACCATCAGAGCAACCTGAAAATGTGCTGTGAGCTGGCTTTCTGCAAGATCATCAACTCTTACTGGTAAGCTGCTGTCAGTGCTTCATTCCCTGCTTATGGAACTTGACTTTTTTCCATATGAGAGTTATCACAGTGTTAACTGTGATTTCCCAACCAAAGGAAGAGAAGTTGAAAGTTCCCCTGATACAGTTTTATCTAAAATCTAAACCTGTATTGTAAAAAGTCCCCCTGAACTACCTACATAAATGTAATCTTTCCCCAGAATATTAACACCACATCCTTGAATACCAAAAATACTTTAAGGACTTTTAAACATATTTACTAGTGTCAGACAGATGCGTTCTGATCACTGTGCTCACCAGCAGTCATTGAGATTTTAGAAGACTTGTGATGAGCAGTCTGGAGAGAGAGTACGCTGAGCTAGAGTAAACCAGATGGGTTAGTCAGGAGCTGCATGCCATCTTCCCACTTTGCAACACCTAGTTTACACTAGTTCCTGAGATTTACAGCCTCGGGTTTCTGGTCTCCACCTGGATGTCGATGATGTGTCCATCACCCCTCAGCCGTGAATCAGTGGAGTTCTCTCTATTATTCCCTCCCCACAGTCTGACTCTGTGGGGCCACAGTGGGATCCACCCGGGCTTTTTTGGGTTCTAGTACTTTTACCTTTGGTCTTTCTTTCTTCCCCAGTGTTTTTCCTCGCGAGCTGAAAGAAGTGTTTGCATCCTGGAAGCAGCAGTGCCTGAACCGTGGCAAGCAGGACATCAGCGAGCGGCTCATCAGCGCCTCACTGTTTCTCCGTTTTCTGTGCCCGGCCATCATGTCTCCCAGTCTCTTCAACCTCATGCAGGAGTATCCTGATGACCGCACATCTCGGACTCTGACTCTCATTGCCAAGGTCATCCAGAACCTGGCCAACTTTGCCAAGTAGGCGGAGCTACCGTAACCACTTTCTAAAAACGTCACTTAAAAGTATATGAGGCCTAACCTTAGATGAGCATGGGGCACCTCATCACTCATGTTACATGATTTTCATCGTGATGTTATTAAAAACAGCAAAAGGACTGACATCACTTTGAATATTCACTTTGTAGAGGAATAGTTAAGTAATCCATGCATCCAATGGAATATATGCAGCTACTGCAAAATGTGTTTATGAATAGTATGGAAAATGATAAAGATATAATTATAGTAAATGAAAAGTGCTATTTAAAAAAAGAGATAGGACAGAAAAGAGAGATAGGACACCAAATGGTGTATATGCTTTTATCCCCCAATATGATATTGCAAAAACCTAAATATAAGAAAGTTGGGAAGGAATTGGCCTGACCCCTTCAAAAAAGTCAATATCATGAAAAATGGAAAAGATGAAGTGGGGACTATTCTGGCTAAAAGAGACAAGGCAGTGTTTGGATCTGAATTGGAAAAAAAAATTATTAAAATAATTTTGGGAACAACTGGTGAAATAGGAACTCTATATGAGATGATTTATAAATAATGTCTTCTTAAAGTTTCAGTGTGATAATGGCATTGGTAAGTGTAAGAGTTATTCATTACTCTAAATAAACTAAAGTTAAAATAAAAATTAAAAAATAAAAAAAATAAAAATAAAAAAAAGAGTTATTCATTACTCTAGAGAAGTAGGCACTAATGAAGTTAGTTAGGGGTTATGTCTGCAACTTAGTTTAAAATAGTTCAATCAAAAAAAGAGACGGTGAAAACAGACTTGGCAAAATGTGAACGGTTGGTTAACGTAGGTAAATGGCATATGGGTGTACACTGTATATTCTTTGAAATTTTCTGTAGTTTTAAACTTTTTCAAAAAGAAGTTAGGAGAAAGCAGCTGGAGAAGAAGTGTGCTGAACTGTAAACAGCAGATATGTTTGGGTGGTAGAGTTGGTACAGCCATCCTTTTTTCTTTACACTTTTCAGTGTTTTCAAATTTTTCTTAAGTTTGTGTAATTTTTATAGTTTATAGGAAACAATTTTAAGAAATCACTGAGAAGCAGTTCACACTGGCAGAACTGATCCCAGATGTTCTCAATATCGAAGCTTAAGTATGTTTCTAGTAGCAATATATTGAAGGAAGAAATTAGAACTTGAGTGAAACACATTGTTTTCTAGCTTGTGGCTCTTTGAAAGTGCATGAGTTTAACTTTGTGTGCACTACATATATGCCAACAGAGGAATCTGTGTTTACCCATATTTGATCTAATTCTTATAAAAATTGTTGCCAGTTTATTTTAGAACGTGTTCTTTGGATTTAAGCTAGGCCCAGAAGATAGCTAGAACCTAGTCAGACAAAGAAGAGAGGAAATTCTCTAGTAGAAATAAATAGCATAAGCAAAGGTTTGGAGAAGAAAAGAAGTATACTATATTTGGAAGACTTTGAAGAAGCTAGTGATAATGAATGTTTATACTGGCTTTAAATACCAGGGAAAAAGCACTTTGTCTTCATCCTATAGAGAATAGAAAGCTATTCAGAGTTTTTGAGTATTAATGTAACATTAAGAAAGTATGTTTTAATACTTATCACTTACAGATAATAAAACAAATTAGTCACCTCCCTAAAAAAAAAAGTATAGCTCTGTATAAAGTCAATTCAAAACAATCACATCTCTTTTCCTGAATATGTTCTTTCTCATTTTCTCTCCCTCTACTTCAGATTTGGTAACAAAGAGGAATACATGGCATTCATGAATGATTTTTTAGAACATGAATGGGGTGGAATGAAGCGCTTTCTTTTGGAGATCTCTAATCCAGACACCATCTCAAACACCCCAGGCTTTGATGGTTACATTGATCTGGGCCGAGAGCTTTCAGTTTTGCACTCCTTACTGTGGGAAGTAGTTTCCCAGCTTGATAAGGTAAAGTAGGCTGGAAGGGCAATGGGAGATGGGAAGTAGAGCACCCTAAGCCACATGAATTCTGGAGAGTGTCTACGGAGTGATCACGTTCGTGCTTTCTGCTAGTTGAAAGCAACCTTTTGACCTAGAAGTCTGGGAGGAAATTGTTATTATTTCTGAGTAAAATATGTGCCCTAACCAACCAGGAAAATGTAGAAAGCCATGAAATTATTAACATTTATTTTAAAGTAGTTACCTTGATTAATGGGGTATATATTTCTATAAATATGTGTGTGTGTTTTCCTAGAAACTAATATTGAATATTGATGTGTGGTGCATTATTCATGGAGTGTAGAATGAGACAAAACCTCATATAGTAATTTCTAACAAGAGTGTGGACTTAAAAAAATACTGAGACTATCGTGTTTAAGTAACTTACTATGAGATTTATTTTATCATGCAAGTCAGAGGGTTTAATATAATTATTGGTGTCTATAGAGTTATGGGATCTGAAAATCCTTATTTTTTTCCTCTGCAGATGTGAATTAATATAGAGAATGATCATTTTAATCCTTTATTTTCTGACTATAAGCTAAAAATTATATATCATATTAAAAACTAAATGTATACCTATCAATCATTTTCTTCCTTCTGGAATTTTGCAAAGAAGAATAGAATTTATTATGGAAAACAGTCTAACATATTTTGGCTACATTTATCACAATAATTATTCATTGATGTTTTTGTTTGCCACAGGTACTTTATAAGTATCTGTGGTGGTATGTTAGAATAACTTCAGAAAACAAAATTATTTAAATTATTTTTCTGTAATAATTTGTTTTTATCTTTAAAAATGACACACCAATAAAATGGGGAAGAAGGGAGTAAAACCTATTTAAAAAGACCACTTTGCTAAGGAAATATAAATGGTAGGGTATCCACTGGTACTAACACATTTATAAAGTAATACTGTTTCTTATTCTCATGGACCCATTAGATTTTAAGTTGCGGCTATGCTAAGGGTAAATTCCTTGAATAAGAATATTGGCTCAAGAGAATCGAACGAGTAAAGACATTCTTCAGATGGCCTTAGTCATCTGAAGAGTCTACTGATTGTTGAGGAGACAAGGAAAACCCAGAGGCAGCCATATAAAACTACCTAATGGTTAAGGATTCCCATAAGACCCCGTGAGAATGAGAATTCCCCAAAGGAAAAAATGATTGAGATGGATAAAGCAAGTTGTAAAAGGTTATTCGTCACTGAATAACGCCATCAGTGGGCTGCGGATACGGTTATAATATCTTGTGAAATCAACCTGGTTTATTCAGGGGCAAAGTCTTTTTAACAGGCTTTACTGTGTAAACACACTTTCTCCTTTTTAATTAATCTGTTTGGTCTTGGGAACCAGCAGTACCTCTAGACGTATCTCATAGAGTTTACCTGATTTTGCTGTTCAAACAAAAACATTGTCTTGCTGATGCAAATTCAGTTTGGCAGTAGGTCAGCGTTCCCAAGGTTAAATGACTGGCGGATGACAGTTATCAACTGTGTGGCCTGCAGTGCTCTGGACCCCTGAATGCATCACCTTCTTGTGTGCTGGCATGCATTTCTTTCCTCACATGACCCCTTGTCTTTGGAAGTTTCATCACACTAGCCAGCCCTCTAGTCCTAAATTCCTTTTTGGTTAGAAGGTGTTTGGTTCTTCCCCTCCCTTCCCCTACCTTGATCTACCAGCCTCCCAAAGATTTAGTTTGCTTTGCATGCCTATTTTAGTTGGAATGGCAATAGTTCGGTTGTTTTGAGCATGTCTTTTAATTTTTATTTGCATAATCCTAATTTCTATTTCCTTTCTTTCCTCAATGTCTGCTGCATCTTGTTTCGCCTCCTCCATTCATCTCGACGCCATGGTTCTGCTGCTCCATAACAATGCATTATCAACCTGCCACTCCCATACGCAAACACCTACCCTTCCCTCCAACCTCCACCCCTCCATCAATGGCATCGTTGTCCCAAAAACAATCTGTGGTGGATATCGCAATGCTTATTATCCAATTAGGGTGAAAATTCCTTCCTACAGGCGACCGTGGCAAAATTGGGACCTCTCCCTCGTGTTCTTGCTGATATCACCAAATCTCTGACTAATCCTACACCAATACAACAGCAACTGAGACGCTTCACTGAGCATAACTCCAGTCCAAATGTCAGTGGAAGCCTCTCCTCGGGGCTGCAGAAAATATTTGAAGACCCTACTGACAGGTATGAGCTTAGGAAAGAACTGGAACTGCTTACCTCAGAGGGAGATGATGTTTAGAGATCTGTGGGGAAATCTATTGAACTTCACTGTTGAATGTACAGCTTTAAAGTCATGAGCAATTGGAAAGAATCCTCTGAGATAAATCCAATTGTTTGTCATAATACTACACATAGTCTAGGATCCTTTTCTCCTAAAATGATATTGTGGAGTTATATTCAGAGAAACTTATTTAAATAAAAAAGCCTGGGCTTCCCTAGTGGCTCAGATGGTAGAGAATCTGCCTGCAATGCGGGAGCCCTAGATTCGATCCCTAGGTCAGGAAGATCCCCTGGAGAAGAGAATGGCTACCCACTCCAGTGTTCTTGCCTGGAAAATCCATGGACAGAGAAGCTTGGCAAGCTATAGTGTCAGACAGGACAGAGTGACTTAAAAAACATATGTCCTGCCTAATAGAAGACTAAGGGCTCTATGAAATTGGTATTTTCATGTATTGTAGCACTCAGAGATCTGAGTACTTCAGTTGAAATCAATTTAGAAGTGGCTGTGTCAGCTGGACAGGGGGATACAATGTTAATGCTTAGACTTTGTTTTCTGTATTGGCAAGACCTGTGCCTGTAGCAGGGATCCTTTGGTTGTACACTGAGGGCTTCTGGAAGGGTTAGACAGAACCAATTAACTATGAATTGGAATACCTCAGGTAGTTTAAAACCTAACTAGGAAATGATTGGAATTCTAGTAAAAATCTAAGATGGGGATGGAGGTGGTCTACACAGTGTTATCCCCCACCTTTGCAGAAAAACTGAAAATGTTGGATCTTATTCTGAATATTGTGATGATGAAATCTGGGCTTAGAAACTAGTAAGGAAGGCTCACCAGGCCTGTGAGCTTTCTGAGGAGTTTATATGCCTGAGTTGAGGAAATCTTAACTGTTAAATTCGCCTCAGGAGTAATGAAGGGTCCTTTCCTTTTTCACAGTGATTTGCACAAACTAAAATCCCCAAGCCAGGACAACACAGACAGTTATTTCAGAGGGAAGACATTGTTGCTGGTCCAGCAAGCCTCCTCCCAGAGCATGACTTACTCGGAAAAGGATGAAAAGGAAAGTAGCCTCCCCAATGGCCGCAGCATCTCCCTCATGGACCTTCAGGAGTCACACGCCGCCCAAGCGGAGCATCCGTCTGTGATGCTCGACGTGCCCATGCGCTTGACCGGAAGCCAGCTCTCCATAACTCAGGTGGCCAGCATCAAGCAACTGCGGGAGACCCAGAGCACCCCACAGAGTGCACCCCAGGTGCGAAGGCCCCTGCACCCAGCCTTGAACCAGCCAGGCAGCCTCCAGCCCCTGTCCTTCCAGAACCCTGTCTATCACCTCAGTAACCCCATTCCCGCAATGCCAAAGGCCTCTGTGGACTCCAGTTTGGAGAACCTAAGCACTGCCAGTTCCAGGAGCCAAAGTAACAGTGAAGACTTCAAACTCAGCGGACCCAGCAACAGCAGCATGGAGGACTTCACCAAACGGAGCACGCAGAGTGAGGACTTCTCCAGGCGCCAAACCATGCCCGACAGACACATACCTCTCGCCCTGCCGCGGCAGAACAGCACGGGGCAGACCCAGCTCCGGAAGATGGACCCGGCGGGGCTGGGCGCCCGAGCCAAAGCCCCGCCGTCCCTGCCGCACAGCGCCTCCCTGCGGAGCACCGGGAGCATGTCGGTGGCATCGGCGGCTCTGGTGGCCGAGCCCCTGCAGAACGGGAGCCGGTCCCGACAGCAGTCCTCTTCCTCCAGGGAGAGCCCGGTCCCCAAAGTGAGAGCCATCCAGAGGCAGCAGACCCAGCAGGTAGGGATGAGCGCCAGAGCGGGACTGCCTGCGGCTTGGTCCCGCTGTGTCCTCGGTTCTCTGTCAATACATCACTGGGAAATGCAGTCACTAACAGGGTTTCGGCTTAAAACGATCTTTTGCAACCTTTTAATGGAAAGAGGAAATGAAAAGTTTGGGAGGTTTCTGGCTAGGTGAGGTAGCAGAATGTAGCCTGACTCAACACCCAGGCGCCTTTCCATCTCTTCAAGCAGCTGAGCTACCTCTCAGCACCGAGCACAGATCTGTGATGCTGAGTGAATGGTTAGAAACTTAAGATGTGAAATCTACAGGCCAGATCAACTAGGATGTGTTTTAGGAATCTGCACATTTATCCTCCTTATTTTTTTCCCTTAAGATTCCAAACTAAAGTTTTGCATTCTGAGCCAAGATTTTGATATACCTACTCTCTACTCCACACTCCAGTTCCCTCTGGAAATAGCAAGTCCCATGTGCCTTTTCCCTAAAATGACTAGAAAAATAAACTGAACACCTGTAGAGGCAAGGTAAAGGAGAGGAGTCATAAGATAGAAAGAAACACAGGTGGTTGACAAATATTCACTAAATGGTTATGCAAATCTATTCTTTCTCTGTTTACATGGACAAGCCCAGCTTGTATCACACCTAAACTTAATATAAGACTATCAAACTTTTTTCATCACAAATAAGAAAAGTTTCTTAAGAATTTAATCATTTCTTCCTTACATATTACATTTTGAGGCACCTAGACATATTTTGCTCTCGAAATGAACTAAGAGTGTGTATATACGTTTCTTACTTTAATCTAAAAAAGAACCTTCTCCTAAAAAGCTTCACTGAATTTTTTTTGAAAACTAATCATTAAACAAGTGATTAAATAAGTTCTATAACAAATCCTTTAGTCAGCAGAATCACTGGTCAGAGGAGACTCCAATGAGACACCAATGTATCTCTTTAATATATTTGCATTTTTATAGATAGGCATTTACTGATTTGGCTCTTTCTGCCTCCTCTCTGCTGTAACCAGAGCCCTTGCCACTACTTTGATAATTATTGTTTTTTTTTTTAATAAAGTAGAATGTTTACAGAATCCTTGGATACAGAAGTAGAAGAAAGGATGAAAAACTTAGGTAGATTCTGGCAGCCAAGTTCCTGGGCAAAACCTCCTAATTGGTCAGTTCTTTTCTGAGAAATACTTTTTCTTCACTCTTAAATTTTTCATATTTTTTTGTTATATTTCCCAAAATTTCATCAATTCATTTGATTAAATGCACATTTTCATTTAAAGAAAAGGGAAAAAAATTTACATAAAGATTATATTATATAATTTTTCCCTTTCTTTGAATGAAAATGCTTTTCTATATATCTTATGTGTATATATATATATTATATATACATTTAATTTGTGTTAGGAAGCTATCAGTCTTTCACATCTTATTGTGAATAAATTTCCACACTTGGTTTTATGCTAGCTTCTAGTTGAGATCAGCCCCTTTCAGAGAACTGAAGTGTTTATTGAGAGGAGAAGAGAAAAGTAATTTTAGAGATGGAATACTGTGTAGAGGCAAGTGTCTACATGGGGCATTAAGTGCAACATGAGGGCCCTGAGGATGAGAGCAGGAGTAGAGAAGAATATCAGATTGGCAGAGAGGGGCAAGACAGGGCAGAGGGCCCTCTGCCTACTTTGCAAAGTTGGACTTAGTTCAAACCCTAGACAGAAAAGAAGAATGCTTACCCTTCCCTGCTTTATCATATTGTCCTTTCAGTTCCTAGGATCCATGATTCAGACTATTTATAGATATTGTAAATTAAATAGCCTTTTGTGTGACCACCTGAAACTGTCATTTATAATATCTCTGCTATATGGAAATTTAACATCTATCATGTCAGCACTACATGATTCTGTGTGGGAATAGAAAACTGTCCAGACGGATGGAAGGTAGCAAATGCAAATGGTCTTCAGACACCAATTAAAATGCTTTCTAGCCATAGCCATTAATGAGCTTGGGAACATCTCTGTTACATTGTCGTGAAGTGGGGCATAGCCGTAGCAAGATGCCCCAGCACAGCCTTAAATATTCATCTCTGGTTGTGCCTTTGCTGGTAATGCCACTGTCATGTCAGTTAAACTGGAAATCGCTGTATTTTGATTGCTCAGATTTCTGTTTTTTTCCTAACACTGACTTTTTCTATGCAGACGGTTTATTCTTTCAAGCTTATGTTGTTGTTGTTGTTTGGTTCTTTTTTTTTTCCTGCTTGCTTTTCTCATCTCATTCCTATGAAGCCTCTGATGATCTATCAGCACATTTTTTACATAAATTCCTTTACATATTTTATTTGCAAATTATTATGCTGGAGAATTCTTCTCTCCCCCAGTACTGGAGGATTTCTTTGTGGGGATTGTTCTACAGGCATTTATACTTATTGGAGGCTCTGTCCCATGCAAATTCCATTTGTATCTTGGCACAAAGGAGCGGCCATTGTTGACAGTGTAACTAGCTTCAGCCCTTCTCCATCCACTGAGTAGGAAGCTGAGCAATCTACAGAGAAGGAATATTTTAGGAAGCCATCTTTTAATTTTTGGACCCTTTTTGGCTTCTTAATAATTTTCCTCTTCATCTTTTTTGATCTGTCATGTACTCTGTGTGCATAATAGACTTTATTTATAATATATGAGTTGTACAGATACGATATGTTACCTAACCTTAGAAATTCAAATTTGAAGATGCTTTTTAACTAGGTATTTGCCAAGTCTATTAGAATGATGCTACAGTTTTCACTTTGGGATTTGTTGAACCCTCCCCTAACCAACCTCCTCTAGGATTCTCAGAGTTTACTGATTTAGTCAGCCCTTTCTTTGGTGTTGATAGGAGAAATGGCCTTCATTTTTGGGAACCTGATTATTTCAGATTAGGAAGAAGTTGAAAGTAACACGTCTTGTTTATGTTTAGTAACTAAACAGGGAACTGGCCTATTCTCAGTCAGCCTCAAGCATAGCCAGGCTAACTAAGATCAATGGAAACTGCTTTCTCAGGCCCTTTTTGCCCTAAAACAAAATTATTTTTTCCAGAGACACCCTATGTAAGCTCTGTCTCAGAAGGATGATATTCCTGTTAGGAATTCCTGCTCATTTTCATTTTATCTTTTTCATCTTTCCTGATCACTGTTGAACATCAGTGGAGAAATGTTCTTCTGAAGGCTATAGCTAAGCAACTTATCAATCTGTCTTCTCAATTTGTTTAACTATAAACTAGAGGAAATAAATTTTGTTATCTTATAAAGGAGATAGAAACAATCTCTGAGGAAAAACCCTTTGATGTACTTCCAAAGGATTGGAGGAAAAACATAGGGTATCTTTCTCCCTAGTGATAAATTGTACTTTGGTATGAATTCTAAAGAAAATCCAAAGTAATAGTAAATGGATGATATTTTATTGAGCATCCATTGCACAATGACATAGTCACTACCATTCAAAAAAAAAAAAAAATGCTGTGACATATGGGGCCATGCTTCAAGGGTTGAGAGTCTAATTAAGAAATAAGACCAGCATTCATAAGACCAGTAAAATAAATATAAAAGACAGTATTTAGTTCTTTCCTATGAAGAATATATTATAATAATAATTTTTAAATAAAAATCACCTCCATTGTCTTCCAGTTAGATAACTATTTCTTATTTGTTCAGTATTATTTTTCTGTTTTTATAGTCAGTTCAGTCAGTTCAATTGCTCAGTTGTGTACGACTCTGCAACCCCATGGACTGCAGCATACCAGGCTTCCATATCCATCACCAACTCCCGAAGCTTGTTCAAACTCATGTTCATCAAGTCTGTGTTGCCATCCAACCATCTCATCCTCTGTTGTTCCTTCTCCTCCTGCCTTCAATCTTTCCCAGCATCGAGGGCTTTTCCAGTGAGTCAGTTCTTCGCATTAGGTGGCCAAAGTATTTCAGCTTCAGCATCAGTCCTTCCAATGAATATTCAGGAGTGATTTCCTTTAGAATTGACTGGTTTGATCTCCTTGCAGAGATTTAGTCAGCTCTTACCAGGTTTTATCATAAATACAAAGAGTAGTTATATTAGTCTGATTTATTTTTTCGAAACTCACCACCTACCATATGCCATGGGGCATCCCAGGTGGTGCTAGTAAAGAATCCATCTGCCAATGCAGGAGACGTAAGAGATGCGGGTTTGATCCCTGGGAAGATCCCCCCTGGAGAAGGGCATGGCTACCCACTCCAGTATTCTTGCCTAGAGAAAACCAAGGACAGAGGAGCCTGGTGGGCTACAGTTCATAGAGTCAAAAAGAGTTGGACACAACTGAAGCAACTTAGCATGCATGCACTGTCGGCCATGCAAAGTGCTAGGAATATATGTTAGGAATTGGTTGAAAAACAGATTCAACCAGTAAAATAGGAATAGGGTGAAATGCCCAGTTCCCATTGTACCCTCTTATAATTCACTGGACATAGTCCCTTTGATGATATGGTGGCTACCACCACCACCAGTGAAACGAACTAACACTTGCTTTTACAACTTCTTACTTTACAGTTAGTGCCCAGATTACCTAAGGAGTTGTTGTTTTCAGTATGCTTCTAGGAGCTAAGATCTCTCCCTAGTATGTTCTTAGGGATATTATTAGTTTGTAGTGCATTTATTGGCACTCATTAATTAGTTACTTGTAAAAAATCACAGGAAAGGAAAGTTCTTTCAAGCAACATATTGTTAACTATAAAGCAGAAAGCTATTGAATTAGCTTCCTTGAAGTTATAAATTACAAACAGTAAAGTTACTCATTTTAGCAACTACTTTATCTCAAGCAGCAATTGAATAGAAAATCCTGGTTTCACAGAAAAACAGCTTTGCTGTACCCTATGTGGTAAAGTGATAAGATTATGAAATTAAAAAGACATTTGTCTCCTCTAAGTATTGACTTTCTATTAATTTTTAAAGACTCAGAACCATAATATTTTGCCTTTCAGGTGTACATATGTCAAGTAAAACCTAAACCCCTTGTTAAACTATTTTTCTCTGCCAATACTAAAGCAATGTATTGTGCTCTACTTTGAAAGTTCAGTAGAGGGAGAACCCAGGGGGTGTGTGTGTGTGTGTGTGTGTGTGAAGTAACTTGTGGTTTACAAACTGCTTTTATATGCTCTCTCATTTGTTTCTCATAATAACTTTTGAAGTAGATAGTTATCACCTATTTTAATATAAATGAATTCTATAGATCAGTGTTCCCAAAGTGTGATACTCAAAGTTATTTAAATATACAAGGTATTTAATTAATCATGTAATTATTTTAATGTATATTAGAAAAATATTTGACTATTAATATGAATTATT
>SJYQ01002061.1:992829-1003312 GCA_006410935.1 Redunca redunca
TTAATATGAATTATTTATAAATATATAGATATAATGTCAAACTCATGATTTTACTGATAATATTGCTTAGCGAACTGGAAATGGTTGTTTTATTATTGATTATAGTAAATAATATGTCAGTGATAATGTGGTTATGATAAAAGTAATGAGAATGATACACAAATGAATGACATATAAGAAGCATCCCTACCACAGTGGCGATGAAGGTAGACTTTGAGAATTGCGGGTGCTGAAGTTGAAGACACGTTTATGTTTTTCTTGAGACAATGGAGAAAATGGCTTTAAAGAAGGAATTTCTAGAAGGTCCTTCCCAGTTGCTCATGTGTACCTCAGGCATGAAGCCATTTTTATAGATGCATGTCCATAATCTGTATAAATCAACCAAACCAGGTTCTTCTTCAGATCTTTAAGAAATACCTTCATACTTTTAAAAATTGTATCTGCATCTATTTCTGACTGCACTGGGTCCTCATTGCTACGCACCAGCTTTCTCGAGCTGCAGAGCTCAGGCGTCTCATTGCTGTGGCTTCTCTTGTTGTGGACCGCGGGCTCCGGAGCACTTGAGCTCAGCAGTCGGTGGCTCACGGGCTTAGTCGCCCCACGGCGTGTGGGATCTTCCCTGACCAGAGACTGAACCTGCGTGCCCTGCACTGGCAGGCGGATTCTTAACCACCGGATCTCCAGGGGAAGTCCCTCCTCCTACTTCTGTATGAATATTTTTAAGTCTGCCCAAATAACCTTTTTGCCTTTGCATCCACTTTTTTTTTCATCTAGTCTTTCTAAACTTCAAAGTGATCAAAATACCCCTTATTTTAAAATATCTGTATATTTAGAGTTTAACAAGGTTTTATTCCAGAACAAGATAAAGATTCTTAAGGCTTGTAGCTCTGCATGAGAGAGAAAATTCCCTTCCAACTATTTATAGAGTATTGCTCCTCAAAGTAGAAATTTATTTTCATTATAAAAAGGCTAACTCACAGAAAATGCTTTTTTCTATCTGTTTCTCAGGAAAGCTAGAGAAAAAGAATTTGCTGTCTATTTCCAACATTGTTTAGGGAGGAAGCACTAATGTTCAGTCGTTGCCATTTAGTCACTAAGTCATGTCTGACTCTTTGCAGCCCTGTGGACTGTGGCATGCCAGGCTCCTCTGCCCATGGGCTTTCCCAGGCCAGAATACTGGAGTGGGTTGCTGCTTCCTACTCTAGGGGATCTTCCTGACCCAGAGATCGAGCCGCCCACTCTCCTACAGTGCTGGGGGATCGTTTACCTCTGAGCCACCAGGGAAACCCAGTAGTAGCCTAATACAATTGCCATATCCAGTGCCAGGTTTCTAAGATAAATATAGTAATAACATCTAAGTTCTATAGTACTCTGTAGTTTCCAAAGAATTTTTACATACATTGTATTATTCAGTCCTCGGAACTCCCAGATGCTTAGGATAGGTAGTGATAGTGGTCGTAACCCTACTCAATAGATTTGGAAAAAACTATTTAAGAGATTAAGGGACGCGGTAAGTGGTAGAGTTGCTACTCAAGGCCAGAATTCTTTTTATTCTGCATCCTTTTCTGTTGCCCTTATAAAAGGGCACTTTATCTAGCTATCCTAACTGGATAGAAATATCTCTTGGACTAGGCTGATATCCGTTGTTGTGATGCTATATTCATCAAGAAACATTCTAGTAAAATATGGACTTATGGATCTTAACCCATCAGAAAGTCAGTGCTCTATAAAAATGACCAATATCAAAACACCAGTATCGAAAAGTGTTTTTTCTTTCCCTAAATGGCTGATGTGAAAATGAAGAACTTGGCATTCTGATATATAAATCAGTTAGCTACTTGTGAGTTGTTTAGCATTAAACGGTTCCTTGGTTCCTGAGCATTCCTGGTTAAACAGGTGTTTCCTCACCCGAGCAATCAACCATCGAGTTGCATTTTCTCTCTCTCCTCTGTGAACACTGTAATTTCATTAGGTGTTAGTCCAATGAAACCACCGGACTAATTAACAGCTTTAAGGCCTTGGCTTTTCCTCTTTGGGGGTGGGGGGCTGGTGTAGTGAGGCAGATTCTTAGAAGTGATTTCTGTTTATAGTATTTTTGAATATTTATTCTTATACCAATGGATATCCTCTTTTCTCACCCCCAGCCCTGGCAGTAATAAAATATTATTTAGAACTGAGAGCATTTATCAGAAAACAGGGATCACAGTTATGCCTTCCAAGAATAGCTGTCTTTGTGGGACATAACTGCAGATGAGCTCTTTGGGGAAATGCTAACGGGTATTTCTGATGCAGGTTCAGTCACCTGTGGACTCCGCCACAATGTCCCCAGTCGAGAGGACAGCAGCCTGGGTTCTGAACAATGGGCAGTATGAAGAGGACGTGGAAGAAACTGAGCAAAATCAGGATGAAGCCAAGCATGCTGAGAAGGTAGGATGTAGTCTGCCTTTATTGACTTACTGTCCCCATAGTGAAAGACCACCCACAGGGTCATCTAGCCAAGAAAGTGATCTCCCCAAGTTCAGCTTCACCTCTTATGTTAACCCTTCTATGCATATTCATGTATATTATTTCAGTAGTGGCTGCATGTGAAAATATGCAGAGATGTTCATCAAGTTGACATCAAGCTCTAGTACAAGGGGAGAATGCATTCTAATATATATTTTATTTTAATATGGGTTGCCTGAATTTCAAGAAAACTCTGTTATTCATATCTAGTCATTTTAAGTGAATATTTAGTGTTTCTGTATAACTAAACATGTCCAAAATTACCCTTGGACTAGACTTCCTTTCTATACTTTGTAGTGATTTTGCCATTTTTTGTTTCCTTTTCACCTTTTCTGGATAAAGAATTTGTAATGCTATAGATGATTTTAAAAGACATCAACATCAAAAGAAAAAAACTGAAAAAAAAGACATTGCTTCAGTTTTGTTTCATTTTGTTAAGAAAAGTTGACATGAAGAAAAAGGATTATGACACAAGAACCTTGATGTCATGTACAGCATTATCTCATTTAATTAATCAGACACCTAGCTTCTGTTTGTTTATCAGCATAATCCTAAAAGCTGTGCATATTGATGCAGTCTGCCTCTTCAAACTGTGTAAGAACTGTCATCTTTGACCTTCTGGATTAATAAGCATAGTTTAGGACCATGACATTGGATAAGCAGAAGCTAATTGTCCAATTGTTGATTAAATGAGATATGACGTGAAAATATATTGCACTTTACAAAGCACCATATAGGTTTATTATTAATGACTAACAAATTTAAGTAGACCATATACAAGAAAGCTTAATGCTTCTTACTTCATCCAGAAATTTGACACTCCAGTTATTCAGACCACAACCACAGCAGCTTCAGTACAAGAAAGGACCAGGTAATCAACTGAATTCTATGAAAGTTTAGTGAGAGTTTGTTATATAAAACTTTGGTGAGAAAACAGGCATATATATGTGTTCCAACAAGCAGTGGCAAATTGGGCAGATGAACAACATCATAAAAATGGGCCAAGAGACAGTATTAAAGAACATGTAGGCCTTTTGCTTAGAGCCTGTGACCTGAGTGTTTTACACTTAACACGGACAGGGAGAAAGCAGCAACAATATATTGTGCTATAAAAGTATCTATTGATTTAGTAGCTTGTCACTACAGAAGTGCTGCTTGCTCTTTAACGGGCTGATTCTAAGGGTGAAAGAATGGCAATCTGATGAGTCAAGCCATGTCAGAGATCCTACAACTCAGGAGATGCTACAGAAACCTTGCTCTTATAGACAGCTGGCCTTTGGCTTATTTTAAGCTTTTAAGTGCCTGTCTGGCCTTCTTTTTTTTTTTTTTCCTGTTCCCGTTGGATACCATCACAGATTGGATGTGGCTTGCAGCAACCTCTAGTTTAATGTGGAGAATGATATATAAATATATAGATTTGGAGTGCAAAGTTAAGACGTCATTTTAGGAGGCAGGCGGAGCTCCATTACCATGTGTGCCTGGGGATCATTTTGAAGAATATCAGCAGCCCGTGGAATGGCTGCTCACGCAGCATCCAGCTACACTGCTTAGGGCTTGATTAAAAAAGCCAATCACTGACATCTAAAGCCAGGGTAACTCCAGTTTTTCTCTCCTTGACTTTGGCACCTCTTCTCTGCTCTCCCTGGTGGCTCAGATGGTAAAGAATCTGCCTGCAGTGCTGGAGAGAGACCTGGGTTCTATCCTTGGGGTCGGGAAAATCCCCTGGAGAAGGAAATGGCAACTCACTCTAGTATTTTTTTTTTTCTACTCTAGTATTCTCGCCTGGAAAATCCCACGGACAGAGAGGAGCCTGGCGGGCTGCACTCCATGGGGTCGCAAAGAGTCAGATGCAGCTGAGCAACTAACACTCTCTTTTCTTTGTCCTCTGCTCTAGTACGAACAGGAAATCACCAAGCTGAAGGAGCGCCTGCGAGTGTCCAGCCGGCGGCTGGAGGAGTATGAGCGCCGGCTGCTAGTGCAGGAGCAGCAGATGCAGAAGCTGCTGCTGGAGTACAAGGCCCGGCTGGAGGACAGCGAGGAGCGGCTGCGCAGGCAGCAGGAGGAGAAGGACAGCCAGATGAAGAGCATCATCAGCAGGTCGGAGGCCGCCTGGCAGCGGACGTGGGCTGGCTCGGGGCACAGAGAGGTGGGATGGTGGCTGGAGCGTCCTAAAGCCAGCATCGCGTGTCCTCCGTGACAGTCTGTACAAGGGTGAAGGCTGGCTGTATATCTTACACCTTTCCACACGTGAGACCTTAGTGCGCTTCTTCTGAGGACAGAGGTAGCCAAATTTCCTTCAGTTGTAACAATCAGAAACAGTTAAAACTTAGTGGCTCACTTAAGAGGTCTTAGAGCAAAACTGAATTTTAAAAGTGTCAGTATCCAACGTCCAAGACTAATTTAGATTTTTACGAGTCCAGAGAGGTCTAAGACACTGGACATCTTTAGAGCCAGAGAATCAAGGCAGAGGGCCAAAGACGTCCAAGGAGGACCAAGGGAGGGGGGCAGTTTTACCAAACACCACATAGCACTGACTGTGGGCCAGGCACCTTTCTAAGCACTTTACAGAGAAAATTTGTTTAATCTGTTACTGATAATTTGTTTAATGTCAACCTCTGACGTCAGCATTATTATTATTCTCCTCTTACAAATAAAGAAACAGGCAACAAATTCATTAAGTCACTTGCCCAAGGTCACTTAGTGGTGCAACTGGGGTTTGAAGCCAGGTAGTCAAGCCCTAGGCTGATGCTCACAACCACTGTGCTTCAAGGTTGCTAAGTGCCGTAGGCAGCTCAAAAGAAGTCTGTTGTTTTAGCAGCACAGAAGGATTTAGCAGTCTTACTGAGAGCCCTTCCATGGCATTAAACATCAGGGGATTAAGATATGAAATGCATGAGAAAATAAGTAGACCTACTATGTGTAGCGTACACTCAGAGGACAATTAGCTGTTCAGGGGAAGGAAAGGTCAGCTGTCGCAAAGTAATGAGATTAAAAAAGGGTTTGATTTGTGTCAGTAGATTTGCTGTTTTAAAATGAAATGAGTTGTGCTGAGGAAAGGATCTGATAGAAGAGAGGGAGATAATGATGGTGAGAGGGCTCCTGCAGAGGAGATGGAAACATGTGGGATCCAGTCCCAGGAGAGGAATCAGCTCTGAATGTCTTCTCCCAAGGTAGGTGAGAAGACAGAGCCTAGTGCAGGTCTTGCACCAGCAAGGAGTGGCCACACTGAGCTGTCCTGAGTGCGGGTGTCCTGTTCTGTGTGTTAGCCTGCTCGCTCCTTGAAGATATTGGTCTCTCCTTCCCACCCCATTCTAGACTAATGGCTGTGGAAGAGGAACTGAAGAAGGATCATGCTGAGATGCAGGCAGTTATTGATGCAAAGCAAAAAATAATCGATGCACAGGTAAGCAGGTTCTCAGTCTAGTGGAAGCAACTGGTTTATCGTAACTGTTCTCTCCCGACTTCCCATCCCTTGCAAACACCAAGGCACATAACAGAAAACAGCTCATTGGAAAGTTCTCAGCATTACCTTTCGAAGATTTTTTTTTTTAATGTTTCTTTGCAACCTCTACGATCTTTTCCTTCCTTTACTGGTGACGAATCCATTAACCCAGCAAAGTTTTAGCCTGCTTTAGTACAGGTGCTCAACAAATCTCAACCTGGTGCATGACGGGGTTTATTCCTTTCCTTCTGGAAAGGAGGGCATTCTCTCGGGGGCACCTGTGAAAAGTCCACTGCATGTGTCTGGCTTGTGACCTCCACTGACCATTGCTTGGCTGTGACGTTCACGGTCTCGTCAGTCACGTCCACTGTGCCATCAGCCTCTGGCCCCAAACAGTAGTTGAGCTTCAGGGGAAAGACAGGGCTGCAGAAGGTACCCTGCCTTGTTATTCTTTTGGTTCCGTGACAGGCATCGGTGCCTGGGGTTCACTTGGCCACCCTTCTCCGTTGGTGCTGTGCTTAGAGAGCCTCTTACAGTTGATGAGATCAGAACGTGGGTGTCCGCTCCCTGTAGCTTCTACCTGTGATGCTAACGACACGATGATGGCCAGGGGCTCCTCACATGTTCTCAGAGCAAAACCCAGGAAGTGTTTCTAATGCCTTTTCATCTTTTCAGTGCAAAACACGGTTGTATTTCTTAGAGTAAAACAAGTAATGAGAGGCAAGTGCCATTTGGATGTGGCTGGTTTGGCCACTGAATATATCCCCTCCCTAAAGACCACCCAGCCAGGCTTGTGTTAAGTATCATATTGTTTCCGTAAGGTCTGAAATAAAACTGGGAGCAAGGCCTTTATATGTCCTACTTTCTTCTCTCCTTCTCAGCCAGTGGTCAGCCTATGGTAGAACCATCCAGTATCTTTTAAACACACATTCCATTCCCAGTCTGGTTTCCTGACAGAGCTAATATGGGATGGGGGACATTTTTCAAAGGAATAGGGAGTGAAGCTGAAAGCACCACCGTGGAAAGTGTGCATCCTGGGCCTCGTACTCCCTGATACACACAAGACCCAGGAGTCAAGTGTGAATTCCAATACTCTCTTGTCAGCACAGTTCCCAGAAAGATTTGGACCCTTGAACTCTAGTTTCCAGATATTTAGAATCTGGAAACCTCCTAAGAATCAGAAGAAAGTTCTTAGCTGGTCCTTTCTTTAAAGGTATCCCCAGGGTGGATGACAGAGAAGGAAGGGTTGCAGAGACAAGGCTATCTCGACAGGCATTTATCCAAGAGGCTTAAGAGAAACAGCCTGGGTAAAGACAGTTTAGTCAGGAAAACTAGTGTTGCTAAGTGTTCACTTTGGGATTTTCAACATGAGAGCAAGTTTTATGAATAACTACACCCAAATAGATTTTAGTTCTAATGATAATGATACAGATTGTTTTAATAATTTCTGCTGGTCTAAAACCGTGGCAGCCTTAGCAAAGGGAGCTTAGGGGTGTCCCACTCACGGCTGTGTTTATACAGTCCAATTTCCTAGTTGCCTGTTGAGGCAGCCTCATCATTAGCTTCTGAAGATTTATTTCTATCCTACCCTGCCCCCAATTTTGACTTCTAGGGTAAGATGGCTGGACATGAAGCAGGAGTCATAGGCATGGCAGGTGACAGCAAAGGAGGGAAACAGATTCATTAGGGCTCAAAAGCTCTGGAAAGTAAGGGGCTTCTCTCAGTTAACAGGAGGGTGTCACCATTCCAGAATGGGAGAACTGTTATCCTCAAAGCACTGGTTGATGTCAGACTTGCAGTCTGGCTAAACTAGACAATAGTTTCGGTCCATACCTCAAGGCAATGGTTTTCAAATGGTTTGATTCTATGGACTATTTTGGTGGAACCAAAGGCACCTTCCATAGATCCCTTTCCAGCTGCTCCTCCTGACCACTCAACAAGGACTTCTCTCAGCTAATGGATCAAATCATGTCCAGGTTAGCTAAATATCATAAATTACACATTCAAACACAGGCATTACTGTATAGTAAATTTTAAGAGGAGGCTCACTTTGGATCCCTAAAGCACACTTAAAGAATCCATTAGACCACATTTTGAAAACTATCACATGATGCCCAGCACAGATGATAAACACTAAAGCTAGCTTTTTCAAAAATTATAATCCCCTTAAAAGGAAGGGGATTCCCAATTCCAGCTGCTGTCTCACTGACACATTAAAAATCTTTTTCTAGCAAAACACTGTGAAAATCCTTTGGTGTCCTTTGTAACAAATGCCTCTTCCTCTGAAAGAATAAGTAACTTAACATCTTAAGTGTTTGATGGAGCAGAGCAACCCTTCTGGCACCATTAGCTAGAATAAGGACATGTTTGGGGTGAAAGCTTCCCAGTGAGGTAATGCACACTTCCATGCCCCTGATATCTGCCTTGGTGCCACTGGCAGTTGAAAAATATTTAAGTGAATCGCTTTCCTTATAGTAGCATCAGGCCCAACACTTCCCAAAACAACCCAGTGAATGGGTTTCCATCTCTCTCAGCAGCCATGTGCCCCTCCAGACCAGGCTTGTCCCTGAATTCAGCCTCTTCATCTCCTAGAGTCAGTTCATGCTCCACGGCCCCGCTGGGGTCAGCCAGTTTCTAACTGGACTGGGAAATGATGAGTATTCCCCTAGTGACCCTGTCCTAGGAGATGAGATCCTGGTGATGGTACTAAGGGGTCATTTCTTAAACATCAGACCAGGGGCTGTGCCGCCTTCCACCCCAGCCTCCCTCCTGCTCCAGGGATCTCTCCAGGTGACTCAAATGGAGAACAGGAAAGGGCGTCCTAGGAGAAGCGAACAGCTGCCTGGTTACTGTTGCAAGTGATATCTCCCCTGTGTTAAATTACAGGTCATAAATGGAGATGAGATTATGCAAACAGGCAAGTAACCCCGTCCGTCCGCTCTCTAGCTGAGCAGTTCCCAGCCCTGGCCCAGTGCACTGGCCTCCTACACATTCCAGCTCCTGCACTCCCCACACTCAAAGCCCTTCCTGTCAGGCCGGAACTAGATTGCTCTGCCGTTCATGCCAGGCAGAATGAAAATGTCAAGGCATCTTTTGCCAACTGAACTTGACTTTCAAAAGTCCCTGTTTGATTTTTTTGTTTGTTTTATTTTGAAAGGTTGGCACTTGGGGGGGAAGTTACAAAAGGGAGTTTGTCCACTTGGAGGTTTTCAACTGTTGAATAAAAGGGTTGCTTAACTTTAGGTGTTACTCTTGCAGGGAATAAATACATACAGCCATTCTTAGCCTTCTTTTTGACCCTTTATGAGTCAAATAATTTTTCATAAATACCTAATTTCTTTGGGTCAACCCTAGAGAATCCTTTATTCCTTAGAACTGGGACATTATAATTTATCCTAATACTGAAATACCTTCTTTTTTAATAATTTTGAGATATTACCAGTCTTTCTGCTCAGAGATCATTTCTAACCATAGTAGGGGGGAACATCATATCTGGTTCCCACCCCCTTTTCCCTGGTAGTCACTGGCCAACCCTTACTTCCTGACTTTTAAAAGATCCAAACTTGTTACCTCAGTAAACTCCATTGGCGGAAATTTTTTTTTTATTATTATTATCTTTTTTTAAAGCCTTGTAGTTCTTTATTTCTTTCAAGTTTTGCTTATCCTTAAAACAAGTTACCTTCCCAAAGTATAAATCTTATCCTAGATTTGTGATTAATTAATAATGCCAATTTATATATATATAATCTTACCCCCTGAGTTCTCTATCAGGGAAAGGAAAAAAAAATTTAATGATATTAATAAGTATGAGCTAGTTTTTTTTTCATACTTTTGAAACTGTGACCACCAGCCCTGCTCCATATAGATTCCCACCCTACCCCCAAAAGCAGAAGATTAAAGGGAAGGCTTACCTGATGTTACATTGGGTTGGCCATAAAGTTCATTCGGATTTTTGTACGCTGTTACTGAATGAATTTTTTGGCCAAGGCAATATATGCTTTCTCCCTAAATGTCCCCCCAGGGCAGTGGTCTTCCTTCTGCATCTTGGGCAGCATGTTTCCCTGCAGAGCAGTGCCGCTCACAGCCATGTGGGGCTACTCCCATACCAGCAAGGAATAGCATCCATCACATGGACGTTTGTGTGTCCTCTCTAACCCTGACCATGACTCTTCCTTACCATGCTTTTCCCTGACTAAATGAAAACAATCCCTGGGTAGGAAACCTGTTTTTGGCTCTGGGGGGTTGTTCCTCACGTGTTGTTTTTTTTTTAATTATTTGTTTTCTGAAAAATGGCAACTTCATGTAGGAAAGGTTCTAGAATGATTTACCTAGCTGCTGAAGCTAAGATTAGGATTTCTCTCCTAGTCTTTGCAAAACTAATAATATTTTGATGGGGTGATTTTTATTTTTTTTAAATTTAGATGAGTCTGCTTTTCTCTGATTGCCATTTTGTTCCTTCATTTTTTTCTCTTTTTTTAATGCGTGTATTCAACAGTCTTTGGTTCCAAGATACTGGTTCTAAGGCTTTTTTTTTTT
>SJYQ01002061.1:1004005-1044781 GCA_006410935.1 Redunca redunca
ACGTTTTTCATGGATGCAGTACATCTTATCAGCATTATGTGAGCTTCTGGGATGGCTGCCTCACTTGGAAGATTAGATGCCCAAAATGTTGGTATAGATTACGCAGCCCTCTGTTATTATCAGGTTATCTTGAATGAAGAGGAAAGAGTATACACAATTAATAAAGTCAGAGGTAGGCTAGAAGTTCAGTGTAGTTGCCAGATGTTAAATTTTAGATTATTCTTTGAGCTTATTCCTATCTGAATATTTTTTCTAAGTATTTGTTTAGAGAATGCTGCAGTCTTACAGAACTTATTCCAAAAGATTTTTTAAGTATGGAAAAGTCAGCAACAGCCAATAATTTTTATGGAGGTATTGCTCAATTGGCTTTTCTTCAGCCCCAGTAAGTCCACACTGTTTTACTCAGAGGAGGTGCATGTTTGAAGAGAAGCGGGTGGATTAAGATAGCACATCTTGCACGCCTTCTAACACCCAACATGTCACCACATGATGGGGTGCAGCGTGGACCAAGGCTGGAGTTTGGAAATCAGATGAAGTGCTAGCAGAATGCTTGTCTAGCTGACAACATTAATAGGCCATTAATAAGGACAACATTGGCAGGATTTAGGGAAAGAGAAAATACTTCCCTTTTATTTTCACCAGAGCAATATGCTTTCTGGGCTGAAGCAGCAAGAAGTAATAACATTTCCTTCAGGTCATCGCATTCCGAGTGTCTGCAATACAAGCCCTGATGGAAGGGAGATTGTAACTAGGTAACTAAGACAAACACTTGAACGCTTACTATGTTCCAGGCACTGTTACCAAGGTTGTGCTGGGCTCCAGGGCAGTCTGTTGTGAGAGAAGTGTGGTAAGATGAGGTCATCGTGCTGCTGTAACTTGGCTGTTTGCACTTGTCATTGAGTTGGTCAGAATTAGCTTTCTCTGGTCCACTTCTACCATGCCCTGTGATGGTGCTGGACAATGAAAGAAAAAGCAGGATTAACTATCTAGGACTGCTGTATGCCCTTGAGAATTAACTTGACTTTTGAGGTAAAGCTTTCTAGATCCTGGTCTGTTTACAGATCTGTAGCTCTGCCGACCCTCAGTTCTCTGTCTGGCCTCAGAGGTGCACTGGGTCGAGAGCAGCTCTTTTTCGGAAGCCCCAGAGCAGGACCATTGCCGTCAAGTGAGTTTGGTTACAATTTGTTCTGCCTTCCATCTAGGTTCAGTTCTAGTTATCTCCATTTTGGAGTTTCTGAGAAGACTGGTTGTGGGACTGAACTTGGGGGAGGAATCCTCCTTGGGATGACCGAAGGCCCGTGTGACCCTGACTAGAGTTGACACCAGACTCGACTTGTCACTGGGCTGGACTCAGCGGCTCCGGAGCCCACGGCTTCCCTGTACTTTCAGCCGCTTCTCTGGGGGCCATCTTCTACACATTATGGGCTTTCTTCTTCATTTCGCCTTCCCTTTTTCAGATCTAATAGTGAAATCTCCTGTTCACTTCAGCAGTAAGTAGTTGCCTTCCCACCCCCTACCTGAGGGCCAAGGATTTGGGATACTTTGGTTTTTTAATCAATATGTCCATTGAAAGGGCCTATTTTGTTTCATTTTTTAAAAGCAAGATATGTTGGGGTGTTAAATTTTAAAGTAGACTCTCTTTTTGTGTTTGAGTGATTGTTGTTAGTTCTAGAAGTATTCTCTTGTCATGACCCAGTTATGAATGCTCTTGAGTTTAGGAAGGACAAAAGTGATGAAATTTGCATGAGGTAGAATAAATATCTTATGAAGAGTGAAAGAACCTGAGAAGATACATGATCCAAAAGGGGCTAATGCACAGCAGTCTTCTTCAAAGCCCAACAGGTTCAAGGAAACAGGAGGATTTATTATCCTTTGCCCAATCTCAAAATACACTAGATACGTAGAAAGGCAGTTTCTATAGAAACACGACATGGGCACCCACACAAAACACATGATTCTTAGGGCTTCCTTTTTCTGAATGTTAATCCATCTCATCAAGCAGTGATTCCCAAACGTCTTGAGATGTTTAGATTTTATGCCCTCATCTGTTAGATTGTATGACAGTGGTTCCTTCCTCTTTAAAATGTACCATATGTGTTATATGTATATATGTTAAAGTGACTTGAAATTGACTTGGTTTGACATTGTCTCAAGAACCCAAGATAACATTATTGATACCTTGGGAAGTCATAGAAATAAAGTTGAATGTCACTGATCTGAGAGTAGAGTCTAGGCAGAAGTAGCTTTGGTTCCTGATCCGTTTATCCTCAGGTGTTTGAGTAAGGCTTGGCCACGAGCCACCCAAGGAAAGCCAAGTGGTGGTTTGTGTCCATATTTCAGCATGCATTTTAATTTTCTCCTCAGTTCTCAGTGTTCATTGCCTTTGTTTTTTCCCAGGAAATATTTTAGTTTGAACCTTAAAACCAGATTTATATATTGTAAAAAGATTTTCACAGAAACTGTGTTTTAGGAGGCCTCAATCATCTGTGTGGGATGTATAAAAATTTAAGAATAAATATCATTTTTATGTCATTTCTACACTCCCAAGGGAAAATTTCAATTCCCAGTTCACCAAAAGGTTAAATACTAGTTGACCACTATCCTGCAGAAGATTTGAAATAGTAAAGGTTAAATTTTGACTGGTGCTTAGACATTTCCTCATTACATTAACTCAAGCAGACAGCAGCATATTAACCTGAATCACACCTGCAAGGAACTTACCTTCTAAATTTGACTTTGTTCTTCATCTCCAGGGCCTTAATAAGAGTGTGTTAAAACACATTACTATTTTACAATGATAGCTCTAAATAATTTATTTTTTATTTCAAGAAAGAGAAATACACGTTAGAGAAACAAAACCCAAGATTTTATTTTATTTTTAAAGCCATATTTTTGTGCTGGTAGCACTTAGATTGTTCCATATGTGAGATCCATATCAGCATTTCATTACCTGGGTTTGTTCTAAAAGAAGATTTATTTTTGTTCTGTGAATAATTTTTGACGGTTCTTGTATATGTACAGATATAGATACGTTTGAGGTCTTTTATTGATATTCCTATGAAGAATACAAATAAACTTTAACTTTAAACATTTCAGACTAAGGTTGCTACTGTATTTGACATATTACTATTTGATTTCTAGCATGTCATCCGGGTGATTAGGACACTTGGAGAAGAACCAGTAACAAAATGTATGTAGGAATATTATGCTGAAGATATATTTTAACATGAAGAACAGTGTGTCTTAGAATTTCCCAACTTGTAGGGAAAAAATATTTAGCTGAAGGACAAAGATAACATGCATTGTATTGTAACAACACCCTTAAAAAGCTCCTCATTCTGGAAAATTTGAGATCTCTTTACCAGCTTGTAACTGAATAGAAAACGGAAGGATAACCCTACTGAGCACTCCAGACCAGTATTGGCCTCTCTTTATTCCTCAGTAGATTAACAGGGTTTGTTTCAGGGTTTTGTTGTTTAGTTGGGACTTTTTGCTGTTGTTCTTATTTGCTTATTATTCTCAAGGTTATTATTTCCACATCACCTTCATCTCTGCTTACCTATTTCATTCTTTAAAACCCCAAGATGCAGGTCCCATAAGCAGTTTTCTTACATGCTAAGTTTAGTTCTGAAATTCTACCAGTTAGCCTCCTTGAGTATCTAGTTACTTCTTCTATTCTACTAGGAATTAAAAGACTAAAATTCACTAAAAATCCAGAGAAAATCGTGCAAGGAGATTCCAGATCACAGTAGACGTGTTATTTTTTGTTCACTTCGAAGCCGACCCATTTCAATCTGAATTGCTCGTGACCTAATGTAAGGTTTAAGACATCTTGGATCTGAAAGATCAAAAAGGGAGAAACTATCATTGATGCTATCTTGTGACCTTACTGTCTTAGCCCTTAACTGTCCACCCATCTACCCTTTATGTCCAGCCATACCCTTTACTTTTCTTAGCTTCCTTCCAGCTACCTGCCTTTTGTTGTTAGTGCCTTCAACAATAGGAAAGTACATAAATCAAGTTTGTTAGGCCACCCCCACACACACAAACACACAAAGTTTAATGATAAAGGGGCCTAAAGCAAATGACTTAATCAAGAATTCTCAATCCTGACTGTTCATCAGAATCACTTGAGATCTTGAAAAAGTGAACGTGGAGATGTGCCTTTAGGCCCTCCACTGAACAATTAGATGGAAACTAAGGACTGGACCAGGGATTACCCAAGGGATTCTAAATTCAGCCAGGTTAATGACCGCTAGTCCATATCTTGCTCTGAGCACTGCGTGTGTGACTGGTATAATGTTCCTTCTTTTTTCCTCCTATTTGGGATGTTAAATGCTGGTAAAAGTGATACTATGTACTCTGCCTTGTCCCTGCCAATTCCATCCTTTAAATATGTGATAGAAATTCTCTCTGTTAATATAAGGTAGCCGTATTCCAACAAAAGTGACCAAAAGCTGGAATTTCCCATCTTGACCCCAATTTTCCCATTATTGGTTTTAATTTAAAATAAAACGTAGATGGTTTCAGGTTTGGAACCCCCCCCCCTCCCCTGACCCAGAAAAGAGAGAGGGTACCTTGACTTTCGTAGATTTAACACTCAGCACTGCAGTCTTATTACTTGAACTTTTACTAAAAAAAAATTTATCAGAGGCCAAATTGCATCATTTGCACCCATTCTTCCTTCAGTGAGGGCTTCCCTGGTGGCTCAGACAGTAAAGATTCTGCCTGCAATGCATACCCTGGAGAAGGGAATGGCTATCCACTCCAGTATTCTTGCTTGGAAAAGTCCATGGACAGAGGAGCCTAGTGGGCTATAATCCATGGAGTCACAAAGACTCGGACACGAGTAAGCGACTAACACTTGCCTTCAATAGAAAAATGCACCAAAAGCTCTCCATTTCCCTCCCACTACCAGGCAGACACATGTGTGCCCATGTACATGTGCACACACACACAACCGCTCTTCCTAGAAACTTCCATCTTTGAGATTTTTGAATGAATTGCCTGGGTGCTGTTTCTTTGGCATGTGAGTAAATTGCAGTAAGCTAACAGATGGATGTCAGTCTGTTTCCTTGTCTATAAAACTGTGATTTTGGCTAGATAGCCTACGAAGAACTTTAGCTCTGACAGCTTATGATTATTATCTGATATCACTGAAAAATGTGCCGTTAGGTCATATCTGAAAATCACTCTGGGGCTTTTGTCACAACATTTAGGAACAGTTCTTCCTTGTCACAATTTCCTGTCTCACGATACTGTTAAAAAATAGGAGAGGAAAAACAAAAGCCTGGAACAAATGTATATCCAAAACAGTAATTTGATAATAATAATATTTAATGTTTATTGAGCACTTCCTAATGTGCCCATTTGCAAAGCACTTTTTTATGGAATATTTCATTTAGTCACATACCAACCATATGAGTTAGGTACGGTTCCTAATTCATGAGGAAACACAGGTTCAGAGAGAGAAGTTTAGATGCTCAAGGTCACACCACTACCAAATGCAAAGCCATCATCCAAATTTGGGTCCTTCTGACTATGCTGTATAGACTGTTTTTTTTCTAAGAGCTCAGGAAAAATGTTAGAGTAAGAAAAGATCCGAGCACGTGAACCAGCCTTCATGATGAACCAGAGCCAGAAGGATGGCAGTGGCAACAGACAAGCTCATTTCCAAGACTGTTTCTCCATATGTATTGGCTTTGATGGGATGGCTTTGCATTGTCAAGTCATCTGACTGATCAGTATTAGAGGACAGAGGTCTCACCTCACTCAAAAATTGGTCTTTCATGTCTTCTGGGTCCATCAGAACTGGGATGAGAAAATCTGCTTTGAGGATTCCAAAGAGTTGCCCTGAAAAAGAAAGTATTACCTGGATCAAGGCACATTATCTCATTGCCATCTGAAAACTTCACATTCTTAGTGGTCAGGGAGTGCCCACTGGACACCATAGAGGCTACATGGTGATTTAGGACTTTAAAAGGAGAAGAAAGAAACCAGCTAGTGGCCAAAAGTAAAGTCTCATGAGTGGAGTAACCGCTGCTCTCCTCCCATAACCTGGCCACCCTCAGGCAGTTACTTTCTTTGCTCTCTCTCTCCTGTATTTTCCTTCTTTTTTTTTAAAGTTTTCTTTTTGGTGGGGTGGGGGGATGCGCCATGCAGCTTGTGGGATCTTAGTTCCCCGACCAGGGATCAAACCCTGGACTACCAGGGAATTCCTGTTCCTTCCTTTTAATAAAATTATCAAGTAGATTGTTCTACACCATGGTGGAAATATTCACCTCTCCCTGGAACCACGTTTATAAAAGCCAACTCTACACCAGAAAACTCATACATGCTCTGAGCCTATAAACAAGCTCAGCCTTTGGCCCTGAGCACTGCAATCGTAGGAACTACAGCATCATATAGGGCCACCTTATAAAGTCAATAAAGTACCTCCCTATCTCTTTGGGTACTCGAACAACCCTGTGATGAAGGCAGGGTCATTTTCACTGCATTCCTTCTGCAGATGAGAAAGAGGAGATTTGCTCCCTGGGCTTTCACAGTCATCAGGGAGCTAACTCTAGGATCCTCACCCTTGTTCCCTTCCCAACATGTCATGCTGTCTTTCATAGAAAGGTCTTGAGCGCCCCATGCTGAGGAGTGGCTGTCCAGACTTAATTGATTGGTGGTTAAGAGTGAGAAACGTGGTAGCCAGAAGCAGTTAATTGCCTGCTTTCGGTGCTGGAGTTTCTCCTTAGACTCTGGGGATTAGCTGAGCTGCCGTGTTGGGCTTGAGTGGCGGGAGCTGTGCCTGCCATGTTGGCGCCACTCCTTTCACTTGTCACAGCTACCGGAGGGGAAAGTAAGAGAGTGACTGCAATTACAGCCGGAGCAAGGTGGTCTGAGAGGGGTGCCTGCCCCTGAGCTAGAAGACAGGCCTGGGCGGCCACCATCCTACGGAAACCACCCAGCGTGGGAGGCTCAGTCCTTCCCAGACCCTTCACTTACCCCACAGGCTCATGTTCCCAGTGTCCACATCATCACCCCTCATAAAGTGTCTCTGATATCAGGATTTGTGGGGCTTGGGCAATATATCTCCTCAGATTCAAATGTTTATTTTTAGTAGCTCCTACCCCAAGAAGTCCAATCCCTCTATGTAGTCTGCCAGCTACACAGAGCCCCACCATGGTGCCCAGGGACCCCCAGCATCTCCATCAAGGGGTAGCACCTCAAAGTACATATTCCAAAGCCCATCTCAGCAACCCCCTCACCCGCTTTCTGGGTGCCCGTCCCCTGAGGCCCTCCAGCCGGAGACCCCCACATAACCGCAGCTGCTCCCTCCAGCCTCCTCACTTGCGCTCCCGTTCAGTCACCAAAGTCCTGTCAGTGCCTTGCAGATGTCTTTTTTTTCAAATATGGAATATTTGAACCATATTGTTTTGTGATATTGTAAAGTATTTAAGTAAAAGTGTCCCCTCCCCTGACCCAGGGACAACCACTATTAACAGTTTGCTATAGAATATCCTTCACACACTTGAATTTTTTAATTTGAATGCATAGAGATCTACCTTATTCTCTTTCAAGGCTGCATAGTATTTCGTTGAATGTACATAACTTAATCAATCTGCTTTCAATGGACATTAGATTTTGCCTCCAGTTTTTCACTGTAATAAACAATGCTGCAACAAACAACCTGTGTGTGGCGTGTACGTGTCAATGTGTTTGTGCACCTTGTACTATTATTTCCTTAATAAACTTCCAAGGGTAGAGTTTCTGTATGAAAGAGTATGCACATTCCAGAACTGACACGCATTACAAGAATGGGAACACTGGTTTAATGCGCTATCCAGCATCTGGGCGTGCTGATTTTCTCACATTCTTATCAGCATTATCACTCCAAATCGTTGCCAAACTGGTAAGCTAAAAAATAATAATAATGTAAATACATTTTAATTTGCATTTCTATGATTCAATGAGCAAAGCTGAGCATTTTGTGAAATATGTTTGTATTTACATTTCTTCAGTTAATATCACTTGCAGGCAATGTGAAATCAGCTCCCTGCTCACTCCACTGCTCCAGTTCTGACCTCGACTTCACTCTCCCAGACTGTGCAAGTCTTTCCCCCCACACACACTTCCTGTGTCTCCACGTGCCCTCTTCTTTCCCCACCCAAAGTATTCTGCGTTTCTTTAGTGACGTGAATAAGTTTTGTGAAGTCCAGAAGCGCAGAAGGCAGGGAAACACACATATTCTTGTTGCCTGAATGTAACCATTGTTAACATTTTCACACATTTGCTTCTAATCCTTTTTTCTAAGCACAGGTTGATGTTCCCTTTCAGTGTTGTGACTGTGTTACACGTGTGACGTTGAATCAGCATCCTTTTTTTTCCTTTAGCATCCTGACACAGGCATTGCCCGTGTCGCTATTCTTGTCATCATAACCACCCTGCCTCTGTTGACTACAGCTCTGAGCATTGTGCTGCCTTGCTAAGCAACCTCTGGTGGCTTCACTGACTGCAGGATCCAGTCCTTCAGAATTTGGCCCCGTCCACCTCTTTCCCCTCATCCTTTGCTTCGTGCGTGATTGCCTGCTAAGTCACCTCAGTCGTGTCTAACTTTGCAACCCTGTGGACTGTAGCCCACCAGACTCCTCTGTCCAAGGGATTCTCCAGGCAAGAATACTGGAGTGTGTTGCCATGCCCTCCTCCAGGGAATCTTCCCGACCCAGGAATCGAACCCCAGGCTCTTATGTCTCCCCCTCTGGCGGGTAGGTTCATTACCACTAGAGCCACCTGGGAAGCCCTCATCCCTTGCTACTTCCCTTCCGAATACGTGACAGACATTCCAGTCACCTCAAACTGCTTGTTTTCTCCGCACATGTTCACAGCTGCCTATCTTTGTTCATGCTGTTCCCTCTACCAAGAAGAACCTTCTAGCCTTTGCTGCCTGATGAAATCCTCCATCACCTTCCGTCCATTGACCACCACCTTTCCAGACAGAATGAATGAGTCATTTTCCTGTCAGGCTCTTGGTTCACCCTTCTGGGGGCAGTACTTATCAAAAACTGTCCCAGTTGTCTCTATCAGCCCTTATTAGACTAAACTCTTTTAAAAACAGGAAACAGGTTCTGTTCATCTTGGTATCCATTGCCTTGTTCAAAACAGGTACTCAGGAAATGACTGTTGAATTAAATCATCTACCAGTATGCAAAACACTATCCCAGGCCTGGGAAAGATACAAAGAGGCATAAAAGATAAAACAGCCCCTGCCCTGTGAGATTTCACAGTCTTAATAATTCATAATGGTGATCATTCATAATCATTATAATTAATAAAATGAGAATGAGGCCAGCCCTGTCCGTTGAGTCAAGTAAGGACAGGGATGAGAGGCTGAATGAATCACTAAGTATTTACTGAATTGAGATTAGAAACAACTGCCATTCACTGAACATCTGCCAGATGCCAGGCACTGAATGATACCTCGAGACATCCAGTATTTTTCTTTAAAGATGAGAAAAATGAAGTTCAGAGAGGTTGGGAAATTTGCCTAAAACCACACAGTAAGTAGAGGACCCAACATTCTAACCCTTCACTGTTAGATTCCTCTAGCCAAAATACAATTTTCCTCCCCTAGATCGCCCCACCCTAAATTATTATCCAGGGAGGATGAGGGGGTAAACTGGCTCCAGCCAATGAACTCACTCCCCCATGGAGTGATCCGGAAGGTACCCAGGGAGTGGAGACGTGGCCCAACACACACAAACCCACCCGTTCAACCTCCCTGACTGGTGGCCCAGGCATGGAAACTAGGGCTTGGTCTCCCCCAAAGGAGGGGCTGGGCTCCAGGCCGGGGTCCCCAACCCCCCGGCGGGCGGGCACCTGTGTCGGGCCATGGCCGGCTGCCAGCTGTCTCCGGGCCTGTGGCCTGGCTCTGGGCTGGCCCTTTCTGGCTCATGTTTGTTCTTTGGAGCACAGCTGAGCTTCCTGAGCTGGAAGGCTCCGAGGTGCTTTCTTCAGTCCCCGGAGGTTCGGCCCCACTGGACCCCCTGGATGTGGCCGCCCCAGGTGTCTCCGTCACCCCTGGGTAAGCCGAGGCCCCGCAGGTGGAGCTGAGCGAGGGGCTCACTGAGGCCTCCTGCGGCCTCCCAGGCCCACCCTGGGTACCAGAGTCCTCCGGGGGTTCGGGGCCTGGAGCAGGGCTGGAGGTGGAGGCCAGGGGGGGTCTCGGTCATTCCCTGGGGGACAGAGGGGCTCCTCCAGTGGGCCAGCTCTGTGGGGCTCAGGGCAGGGGTTGGCGAGGAGTCCAGGGGCACAGGACCAAAGGACATATTCTGGGTGGTGACCGGCGAGGTCCAGGGCCCTCCGTCCACAGGGGTTGGGACGTGGGCCGGAGTGCTCAGTGACGCTGTCCCTCTGGGCTGGGGTGCGACAGGGCCTGCAGAGATGGAGGTGCTGGGGCTGAGGGTGCCTGGGCTCAGCTCGGTGGGCTCCCGGCTGACTTGCTGCAGGAAAGGCCCCGCTGAAGCCCAATCTTTCATGGTGTCTGCGGGGCCGAAGCTGGTGCCTACGGTGAAAAGAAGGCTTCCCTGGGGCTCCAGGGCCCTGCACCTGCAGCTGCTGGGTGGCCTCTCCTCGCCTGGCCCTGCACACCCATCGCAGACAGGGCGGAGCTCCTGAACCCGCCTGGCAGAGCCTGGGTGACCAGCGAGCCCCCCAGCATCTCAGCCCAATCCCTTGTTCCTGAGCAGCTCACAGGGCCTCCACCTCTACAGGATCCAGGCCTCCCAGCTCAGCCCTAAGCATCCCCTTCAGACCCCCTCCCTTCCCTTTGCAGGCTAACTTCAAAACCACCCCCTCCAGGAGATCCTCGGGTAATTACAGGAGCTGGGACAATCCCCTTCCCTGTGTTTTCCACCAGGCCTGTGACAACACAGGCAGCACCGCCTGTCAGGAGCCTTCCTCCCGCTGGCTGTCAGCCTTCAGAACAGGCCCTGCCTTTGCCTCGTGTCCCTGGAATTAATAAAGCTCTGTGTGTCCATGAGCTGGTCTCCTTGCCCTGTGTCCTCAAAAAGGGCAACAATACCTTTGTCTGATGTCCGACTCTGTAAAGATGCCAGAACTGTGATTTTTGCTCTCAATTATCCTAGTTTGCTTCTGAACTCACTGCTGCTGCTGCTAAGTCGCTTCAGTCATGTCCGACTCTGTGCGACCCCATAGACGGAAACCCACCAGGCTCCCCCGTCCCTGGAATTCTCCAGGCAAGAACACTGGAGTGGGTTGCCATTTCCTTCTCCAATGCATGAAAGTGAAAAACGAAAGTGAAATCTCTCAGTCGTGTCCAACTATTCGCGACCCCATGGACTGTAGCCCATCAGGCTCCTCCACCCATGGGATTTTCCAGGCAAGAGTACTGGAGTGGGGTGCCACTGAAGCAAAATGAGGTAATAGCTGTGAAAATGCTTCAGGAATTTTAAAATGCTAAAGGCACACTATCCCTGTGATTCCCAGCCATGTCCCCCACACAGGGTCCCAACAACTCAGCTCTCATCTTCTCTCCTCCCAAAGAAGGGATTTGACAGACACCTCTATTGCACTTCCCTCTCTGGATGATGGACCTCAGGAGGCCTATCTGGTGATTTTTCCTCAGGAGCACTGCACAGCTGGGCAGTGAGGGGGTCTTCCCCTTTTCCTGTCTCTTGACCTCACCAGAGAGACTACACAGCCTCTCGTGGGTCCCCTGGCCCAGGAGCTGCAAGGCCAGGGGCCTAGTTTGAGGAGGGAGGTTGATGGTAACCAAGCCCTCCTCCTCTGAACCCCAGCCAGCCCAGCAGAGTGAGGGGCCCAGGGAACTGCCTCTCCATAAGTGGCCCATGGTTGCCACCCAGGTGGCTCACCTCTTTTCTGGCTCCTTCCTGGCCTTTTTGGGAGGATTGCTTGGGACCCACCATGTGCTACTTTATACAGTCCACCCTCTCCACATCCCAGGCCCTGGAGACCCTTGAATTCAGCCAAGAACAGACTCAAAGCGACCCCATATGGAGCAGAAAACAGGGGAGTGTACTTGGCCTGAGCGTTATCCCCACGGTCACTTCTGAGGGGGGCGTGTAGAAGAGCTGAGGGAGGGCTACAAAATCCCGGTGTCCAATGGTGGGATCTGTAAGAAAATGCCAACGGGGAGTGTGAGAGCAAGGCCGACATGGGGGAGCACGCAGCGAGCCCAGGTCTGCCACTCTGGACATGCTGCTCTAATAAGAGCCCCAGCAGACACTGACGATCAACCTCCTGTCACAGAAGCCAGCCCGGGAGGGCACTGTCACCGGAGAGGTCCCCTCACGATCTTTATTCCTCACAGCAGCTCTTCAAGGGAAGAACTATTGTTCGTGTTTTATAGATAAGGACCACTATTCTCATCAAATCCAAAACACAAAAAGAAACAGCCAAGGATGGGCAAAACCAGAGACAGCAGATTAGTGGGTGCCAGGACTGAAGGTGGGAGAGACTGGAGGGGGCGGGCACTGCTAAAGGGTAAGGAGTTTCTTATTGGGGGTGATACAGTTGTCCTAAAATTAGGTAGTAGTGATGATTGGGCCACCTGGGTTGTACTAAATCTCACTATACTGGCCACTTCCAAAGTGAATTTTAAGGAATGAATTATATCTCAATAAAACCAAAGAAAATAAGAAGGAAGGGACAAAAGAGAAGAAAAGGGAGATGGAAAGAACAAGTCAGGATGAAGCCTGTTGCTGAGAAGACACCACACACACGATCCAGAACAACCAGGCAGGCCTCTGGCCCCCATGTTTGTGGTGACAACGACAGTATCAGCAGCTAATACCTGCTGGGCATTTACTCTGAGTCAAGGTCTCATCTAGGTCCTTTATATTCACTCTCATTCATCCTTCAAAGCCATCTTAGGAGGTGCATCATCAAAGCCATTTTGGTTTTTTGCAGATGAGGAAAAGGCTCAGAGATGCTGTTCACCTAATTTCTAGCAAGTAATAAAATCTGATTCCAAAGCACACACTTTTAACCTCTTTGTTGCCAAATAAGTAATTGCCATTGCTAACTGCTAATGCCCAGAGACGGGATGGGGTCTGTTCTATTCTTTAAAGATCCCCCAGAATTAAATTAAAGCCTGCTCCAGAACTCTGGTAACCGACAGAATCTAGAAATACTTCCTTAGATCTATCCTCAACATCTCAAGCTGCCAAAAAAAAAACCCCGTTTCTCATCCCAGTCTAGCCTTGGGTGGGCCGAGGGCCAGTGGGGGTGACTGTCACTCACCATCGAAGCAGATGAAGGGTTTCAGGGAAAAGCAGGTCACTGCAGAAATTCGGGAGGGGGAAGCTCCAGTAGCTACTGAGACCTGCACAAAGTCCTGCCCCAAACTTAGGTGGCTGCAGCCAGGTAGGGATGCTGGAACCGCTGTCGCTGGACCACCTCGGAGACCCAGAGGCTGCACTGAAGTAGAGGCCAATCCAGGCCTCAGTGTTGCTCGTGATGGATTTCAAGTCCTTGTCCATCTCCTCAGTCACCATCTGTAGGTCAGCCAGGTCTGTGTGGTATCTGCGGCAGTACCCCACCGCCTCCAGCCACATCTTTTCTTGGTCAAATCGCTTAAAGGTCAGGTTACCAAGCTGAACCTCAACTGCAAGTATAGAACATAGAGACCACAGGCCTGAGGTCCAGGATCTCTGCTGGCTCAGCCCTCGTCACCCCTAGACACAGTCCCAGTCTGACCCTTGCCCTTACCCATCCTCAGGTGTTAGGTTTGATGAAATCCACAATTTTACAGGCAGACTAGATACCAGATTGGGAGAATGAGGGAGCTGTCACAGCAGCAGCTGGGGAAAAGGATGTGCATGCATTAGGGAGAGCAGGGGTTAAGAACTGAGCTTCAGTTTCTCTATCTGTACAACAGGGATGACAAACCTAGACAGTGAATTAAAAAACAGAGACATCACTTTGACAACAAATGTCCATCTAGTCAAAGCTACGGGTTTTCCAGTAGTCATGTATGGATGTGAGTGTTGGACCATAAAGAAGGCTGAGTGCCGAAGAATTGATGCTTTCAAACTGTGCTGCTGGAGAAGACTCTTGAGAGTCCCTTGGACTACAAGGAAATCCACCCTGAATGCAGGACTGATGCTGAAGCTGAAGCTTCAATGCTTTAACCACCTGATGTGAAGAGCCAACTCACTGGAGAAGACCTTGATGCTGGGAAAGATTGAAGGCAGGAGGAGAAGGGGTTGACAGAGGACGAGATGGTTGGATGACCTCATCAATTGAATGGACATGAGTGTGAGCAAACTCCAGGAGATGGTAAAGGACAGGGAAGCCTGGCGTGCTGCAGTCCATGGGGTCACAAAGAGTTGAACATGAATGAGCGACTGAACAACAACACAGGGATAGTACCTAAATGTATTTAATTTAAACGATTAAATGAAGTCATGAATATATATGATTTAACACAGTACGTGCAAATAATAAACACTCAAGTGGTAGGTTAAACTTTGCAGGGAGGTAATGAGGGGCTAATATAATCCTGGTTTAAAATCAGCCACTTCTGTGGTTTCCAGGGAGTGTGCTTGCCACACCAGCTCTTGGGAGGGTCCAAGGTTGAGGCAGAATAGAGGGACTGTGTGGCATTGCCAGGCTCATGACATCAGGAGAGCCAGGGAAAAGAGGTAAGCCTGGTGAGGGGCACACCGGCTGGACAGGAGGCTGCTGGACATTCATGGTCCTGATGTCCAGTGCTGCTCAGACAGACCAAGACGCCCTCGCCTACCCTGCCCCTGGCCAGGCCTATCTTATGGGCAGCACACAAACATCTTGATTCAAAATAAGGGAAGTTTGGAAAGGATGTGCTTTGGCATGGACTGATTCCAGAAACCTGTTAAAGGATACACCTCTGTTTGCAGAATTGGGACTCATATCCTCAGATTCAAATATGGCCTCCCAAGCTCTGCTTACCAAGTCACATCCAGATTTGCCTAATACTTCCCTAATTTTCCCTATTCAAACTGGTCTTTCAAAGCTAGCCTTTGTTAAGCACCTCTTGTTCTCTTCTCGCCAGCCCTGAGCTTTGCCTGTAGCACAAGTCATCTTTTAAAATCCTCACTATAATCCCCAGAAGCAGACCTCACTTTACAGAGGAGGAAGGGGAGACTCAGGGAGGCAATGACTCGCCCAAACTCATGCCTTACTAAGTGGCAAGATGAGGTTCAAATCAGGTATGCCTGCCTTGGAAGCCTGTGTCTTCACTCTACAGTGCTGGGTTCCACAGCATGCAGAAAACCAGCTTTACAGACCTGGCTGAGGAGTGAATTCCCTTTGAAATTTCTCTACCCCAGGAAACTCTTTGTAAAATACCAGGGCAGTAATAGTCCCCGCACCATGTGGACGTCCCTGGTGGCTCAGATGGCAAAGAGTCTGCCTGAAAGATAGGAGACCCAAGTGTGTTCCCTGGGTCAAGAAGATCCAGGAGGAGAGCATGGCAACCCACTCCAGTATTCTTGCCTGAAGAATCCCATGGACAGAGGAAGCTGGTGGGCGACACTCCATGGGGTTGCAAGGAGTCAGACCCAACTGAGCAACTTTCACTAGGTGGATGGGCCTCGACTGTGGAGAGGAACTGCCCACGCCTCCACCCACCCCCGAGTCACTGGGGTGGGGACATCAGAGACTGGGGGTGCAGGCTAGGCTGGACTCTGCCACAGGCTGGTTGGAGAACCACACGCTCCCACACACCCCCACCCCCATCATGTGAATAACAAAGGCATTGAGCCTGGGCTTGGGGTCAGCCTGGGGGCAAAGCCAAGGCATCCTGGGCCTGGGGGGAGGGAGGGTCACCTGCTCCAGGTGGACCAGTGCCAGGGAAGGCGGAGCCCCAGACGTGTACCTGGCTTTGGAGTGGCAGTCAGGCTGAGAACTGGCTCCAGGAGGGTGTGGGGCCCCACAGTAGGATCTGTGAAACAAGCCACATGTTATGCGGTGGGGGTGGGGCTGCCCAGGGTCCTCTGCGGGCACCAGGAATCACCAAGTTGAAGCCTGGAGAAACCTAGCTCCAGAGTAAGTGGGCCCCTTTGTTCCTATCCACGTGTGTTCCATAAATATATACACTGAGCACCTGTTGTGTGGCAGATGCTATTGCAGGCCCTGGAAAAATAGCAGCAGGAATAAGGCAAAGCAAGATCTTTGCTCTTGAAGAGACTATAAGAAGGAGCCAGCCTTGCAAAGAGGTAGGAAGGAATATATTGAGCAGAGCTGAGAAGGGATGGGACCACGTGTGTAAGACTGTGATTAGAAGTGCTAAGGGAACCTACTGAATATGTCTAAGCAAACTGATCTGATTTACTTTTTTTTTTTAATTTACATTTTTAAGATTTTACTATGTACAAGACAGGCTGGGGGGGCGGGGGCAGGGAGATGCCAACAAGAGCTGTGCTGGTGTGTAGCTTTGCAGAGCTGGAGAGAAGCGGATGCAGTTAAGAAGTGTCTAGGGAGAGTCCAAAGACTCCAGGGGGGTCGGGTAAAGCTCCCCCAATATGACTGTTCCTTCAAGGGGACTCCCACACCCACTCTGGCCCACACTACTCCTCTGGCCTGGGAATCGCAAGATCAAACCGAGACTACCCTGGGCTACATTTCAAGGCCCCATGATGGGCATGGTGTAGCATAGATTGGGGACCTATCAGGTTGGCCCTTCATGACCCTATTTGAGGAGCTGGGATGGGCCTTGGCTGACTGGAGAGATAAGCAGAAATTGGCCTTTTTTTTTTTTTTTAAGGAAGGTGCTGTCTATAACTATTCCCTCTGTGATCTCAGAACCTTTAAGACAAGGGCAAGGATGGTGGGGGGGTGGGGGGCGGGCATTTCCCAACAGCCAGTACCACGTGCATCACATAAATGGACTGCCTGCAGAGATGCACCCACCTGCCTCCCCAAAGCAGGATTCTCCCGGGGAGTGGCTGTTCCACACGCCCCCAGCCCCTAGAGACAAAACCACACTATCAGGAGATAGACACTGGACTCCGCTCTGGTTTCTGCATAGATGCACATGGATCCCCAACCTGACTTTCCCTGTTCCCTCCCTTTCTTTTCCTCTTTCCCCAGATCCTTAATTGGCAGAAGGAGGGGACACAATGGAACATGCCAGATATTACTTTTTGTCTACCCTAATTTACACCTGTTTTCTGTGATGGAGTCTTTGGAATGAGGGACAGAAGAGAAAGAAACCAAGGCAGCAGAGAAGGATGTAGCAGACGAGGGTTAAGATAACAGCCAGTCAGTTATGCTCTGAAAGACCTGGAGCCAGACCCATGCTGGCTCGCTCGCTCTGTCTCGTTTGCTCCTGAGAGGCGACCCTGGGAGGAAGACCAGGCCCCGGGGGTGACCCTGAACACACCGTAGTACCAGATGAAGGGCTTCCGGGCAGTGCACCAGGCGGCCCCCAGGCTGGGGAGAAAGGTTATTGAATACAGGGTGGCACAGAGGCCCTCCCTGAAGGTGGGCAGCGAGCCCCACGCCCACGCGCTGAAGGAAGAGCCGCCGGACCATCTCAGGCCACCAAGGCGCACATCGGAGAAGAGGCCGATCCAGGCCTCATGGCTGCTGGTGAGAGAGCAGAGGGCCTTGATGCTGCTCCAGCCGCTCATGCTCTGCAGGTCGGCCAGGTCCGCGTGGTGCCGCCGGCAGTACTCCAGGGCCTCGGACCAGCTCAGCTCCTCCGTCACCCGCCAGAAGGTCTTGCCGTCGCTGGTCAGCTGCAGGGCTGGGGCGGGGGAGTTGTCACCTCAGCACTGCCCCTACCCTACCCGCGAATCCCAGCTGTCCAGCCACACCACGGGCAGTCTCCCGGCCTCTCCTCTCCCTTTCCGGCCCCTACCTCCCGCCCTCCACTCAGCCTCCAGGGCCTTCACACAAGCCTCTCTACTGGCCTGAAAGACTAGCCACCCCTCACTGCCCCCAGCCTGCTCCCTTCTTGCATTTCTTGTCTTCCACTTCCCACTGCCCCATCCCGGTAGGCTCCCTTCACATAAGCAGCCCTGAACATTTGTTAGCGCTTAATAACAGTAGAGAGTGTTCCCTGAGTGCTCACCATGTACCATTAGCTCACTGAGTGCTTTCCAAGAACTCCCTAGGTTAAACATCACTACGACTGTTTTCCAAATTGAAAAACCAAGTCACTGAGAGTTAAGTGACTTAGCCAAGGCCACCCAGTGGGAAAAGAGCCAGGGCCCAAGGACCATGGGTGGGGCTCCCAGGGCAAGGCCCTTTGTCAGAGAGTGGTTTTGCCCTGATGTAGGAGTCACGGGCTTATCATTGAATCACCTGGGGAGCTTTTCAAATACACCAATGCCCAGGCCACCGACAGCAAAGATCTGAATGTCTCGCTGGGACCAGCATCAGAATTTGTTTAAAGCCCACAGGGAAAAGGACCTTTTGGCTTGTCTGTCTCCACCAGACAAGGCAACTTGGAAGCAAAGAACCAGCCTTATTCATCATTATGTTCCCAGGGTGACCCAGCACATCAGAGGGACTGGATGTACTGAAAATGAATGAATGAATGAAGAACAAATGAGCACATGGGCATCTCACAGGAACCAAGAACCCCATGTTCCCTTCCCTCCTTCCTGACTTAATCCACTTGAGGTGCCCGAAAAGGAGGACTGGTTAAGAGCTACTCTGCCCAGGGCCTTGGGGTGGGAGACGGGGTGTCCTAGTCTTTGAGGAAACCAGCCACAAACCAGAGCCCTAAGGGGAGGAAAGTAAGACCACAAAACTAGGCATACAGAAGGCCAAGGATGTGCACTTGGGGAGGACACAGGAAAGGCCTGACGAGGTGCATGCCGAAAACAGTGATGCCCCTCACACCCACCAGAGGCCGAGAAGATGCTGCCTGTCACCAAGAGAAGCTGGAGGACCCCTGGATGGAGAAAAGGGAATATAAAAAAAATCGTTCTTATGAGAGGTGAGTCATTTTGATATTTTTTGTCTGATCCTGTTTAATTTTTTTTAATTAAATCACTGGCTGTGGCCTATTAAATTGACTTTAGGATCTAAGGGGTCCCAACCCACAGTTTGAAAAACCCTTCTGCCCCAGCTGATCTCCTGGCTTGAAACACATAAGCTGACAACTCCACCCCTGAGATGTGTGTACACGTCCGAATGTCCGTTTCCCACACGCATACAGATTCACCCCGCTGATCTGGCCTGTCCGGGTTCTCCCAGCCCATCCATCATGTGGCACCCCTCACCCCAGCACCTCAAGCCCCACCCAGGAGTCGCTGTCGATGCCCCTCTGTCGCTGACTAGGCAAATCCCATCAGTTCTACGGCCATCGTGTATCTGGGACCTTCCTGAACTTTGTACTTCTTTCCGTGCCCACTACCACCCTGGCTCAAGCCACCTTCCCCTCCCTGGGACTGACAGCACAGCGCCCGCCCCGAAGCTTCTGTCCCCAGCACTCACAGCTTGCTCCCCACTCTGCGACCAGAAGGGCCTTTCCGATTGTTTACCTGGTCATTCCCACAGGTTACTGGGGAGGGGGGGCGCTCCTTGCTGCAGCCCCCAGGCCTGCGGGTCCTGGCCCGCTGTCATAGGAAGGCTCCTCAGGCTCCCCAATTTGCTCCCGCACACAGCCAGCTCATCCACAAGGCTCAGCCCAGCGCCTCGGGGCCTTTCCCTAGCTTTACTCTTCAAGGTTCCTCCATTTGGCCCTTAGGCTCAGCCCAAATCCCCCTTCCTCAGAGAAATCTTCCCACCCCTAGACTAGAAACTCCCGCACCAGCTCCTCTGCGTGACAGTTGCTCGTCACCCTGATCATCTCCTTCGCTGCTTTGGCCGCGTTCCGTGATGATCTTGTTTCCTGACTTTTGGCCCAATGTCTGTAACCCCCACTGGGCGAGGGCTCCGTGAAGTCGGGGCCATTCCTGATTGGCACCTACTAGCCTGTATGTGTCGAAGAGATGCGTAAGTGAAGACATGAATGAGTGAAACTCTACACAGAACCGCAAACTCCAGGCTCTGACCCCTGGACGGTGGGGGTGGGCAGGGGGCGGCTGTGGGGGGTGGGAAGGCTGCGAGGAGCCGCAGGCAGGGGAGGGCGAGCTGAGGCTGCTCTCACCATGGAGCAGACTTGCAAATCCAGTCACTTCTTCCCACTTGTCTCACCTGCCACCTCTGAGTGAGAGCCGCTTTTCCTGCAGGTCCCCGCTCTGGACGTGCCTGGGGCCCGGTGCCCTCCTACCCAGGCGGTGGCCTCACCTGCTGTGCAGAGGGCCAGGCGCAGCCCCGCGACTGGCGTGACTGCAGTGCAGGACAGGACCGCAGGGGGAAAGGCTCCCCTGCTCTGGAAGAGGCCTGGTCTGCGGGTCATTTCTTTCTTGATCCCCACTCTCCTCCTCTTTCCTCCTCACGTGGACAGATTTGACTGAACAAACACTTACCCGGTGCCTGCTGCAGGCCAGCCACTGTGTGAGGAGCTCGGACGCGGAAGAGCAGAGAAGATGGCTGTGCTCCTGCAGTGGCAGGGGAGGTGGGTTACCGGGATGAGCAACGGGCACGGGCTGGGGAGGGGCGAGCCAGCCAGGCTGGCTGCTGGGGGAGGCGAGGAGGGGGATGGCCTGAGAGGTGGAGCCCTGCGGTCCCCCAGGGCCGAGGGACAAGCGGCCCAGTGGAGGGAGGGAAAAGGGAGGCCTGAGGAGGGAAAGCGAGCTGGCGCGTGTGGGCCAGGCTCCCTGTCTCTCTTCCCTGCCCGCCCTCCCACAACCACAGCGCCAGGGAGACCTGTCACGATCCTGTTTTACAGGGGAGAAACTTGTGGCTCCAAGAAGGAAATCACTTGCTCAAAACTCCAGGGTAGGAAGTAGGGCAGTGATTCAAGCTCGGGTCGCTGCAAAGCATGAGGCGGGGCGGTGTGGACTCCCCGCTCCAGTCCTACTTCAGTGAGGCCAGAAGTGCCCCCCATCCAGGCAAGGCTTGGCCCCCCAAGTAAGCACAGAACAGATACCAAGACACTTTCTCTGGGGGAACCAAGAACAGCTCTCTCTCTCTTTTCCTTCCTCCCTCCCTCCCAACATCCTGTTTATGCCCACAACTCTCTCCATTGCCCTAAGAGCTAAGCTTTTGGAAACCAAAGCCTGGAAGACTTTTTTTTTTTTCTGCCCTCCACCCCTTCACACCCTTCCTGGAGGGAAGGGCAAACAGCCCCTCTGATTGGAAGGGCAAAGGGAAAGAGGAAAAAATTGTTCATGCTTCAACAATAATGTCCTGCACAATATTCTCTTGTGCAGCGATGGCCTCAGATGACTTCTTCCCAGTGGCAGAACGCGTGTGTGCCAGGGCCACTCTCTGGGGATGGAAGAGATCTCGACACTCCTGGCACAGGAAACACCACCCCCGCCAGAACCCTCTCAGCCGGCCATTTGCTTAGGTATCCTCGGTCTCATGATGTAAAGGACCTGCTAGGCTTCCCGGGGGAGAACCCCTGGGGCAGTGCAGTGAGTGTAGGGTCAGGCACAGCCTCCATTCCCCCCACCCCCTAGGGCCGCTCCGGGCACTGTGGGTTGAAACCCCACGTGCAATTCTCTCCTCTCCCACGACTCCAAGAGCTCCCTGACAGCCAGGACTGCGCCGCAGTCACAAAGCCCTCACCCCATAACGCTGTTGCAGTTCAGTTACTCAGTGTCTGACTTTTGTGACCCCGTGGACTGTAGCCCACCAGCCTCCTCTGCCCATGGGATTTCCCAGGCAAGAATACTGGAGTGGGTTTCCATTTCCTTCTCCAAGGGATCTTTCTGACCCAGGGAATGAACACACCTCTCCTGCATTGGCAGGGGAATTCTTTACTGCTGAGCCACCAGGGAAGCTCCATCCCATAATAAGTGCAGCAAACACTCTCAATGAAGAGGAGGCACTATGGTTTGTATGAGGGAGTTTTGCTATCATTCTTCTCTTTGGAGTCCCTCCTGCCTCAGATTCTGTCTGACCCATGGAGATCTTGAGAACATGAATGAACGAGGAGACTTACACTGGATACAGAGTGCCGGTGATAAGGGGAGAGAGGACAGCTCTGGTTACCTGAGTTGTGTTAGGAACCCCCCGCTGGATAAAAGGGACATAGGGAAGGAAGCAGCAGGCCTCCCAAGTGACCAGGAACAAACACTTGGTTTGCATGAGCCCTGGGAAGCAAAAGGGCTCATGGAAACTTCCTGCAGCCCCTCTTCCATCTGCCAGGTTAGGAATGCATTTCCACCTGGACACAGTACACACTTAGGTACACGCGGGTCTACAGTTTTCACTTTCCCACAGTCGCCATGTATCTCTTCTCCCAGACCAATTAGATCTGTAGCCCCTGTAGCATTTTCCCATACTTCCTTTATTACTTGGACAGGCTCCCTGAGAGCAGACAGGTATTCTTCTGCAAAGTGAGCTGCTAATGACCGTCTGTCCATGCTCTCTGTTAGAGATGTTCACTGTGGCCACAGTACCCAGCCAGCACAACTCGAGAGGTTTTCTTTGAGCCTTGATTCCTGTGAGATAATAGAAAAAATATATATTGGTCTGTGCCACCCAGTACCTGGCGTGTATGTGCTAAGTCACTCAGTCATGTCCAGCTCTTTGAGACCCTGTGGACTATAGTCCACCAGGTTCCTCTGTCCATGGGATTCTCCAGGCTCTTGCCTGGAGTGGATTGCCATGCCCTTCTCCAGGGGATCTTCCTGACTCAGGGATTGAACCCACATCTCTCGTGTCTCCTGCACTGGCAGGCGGATTCTTTACCACCACCGCCACCTGGCACAGAGCTCCTAAAGCCCTGGTTATTTCCCGAGTGACAAAAATGTCTTTTTTTTTTTTTTTCTGATGAAGTGACTCTGGGTGGGCTCCTGGATGGCAACTGGTACCTAGAAAGACTAAGCCATGGTGAGAAGCTTGGAATTTTCAGCCCCAACCCCCTTTCCTTCAGAGTTAATGATCGCTCAGGGCTAAGTGATGAAGCCTTCACAGGGATTTCCCTGTCGGTCCAGGGGTTAAGATTCCACACTTCTGCTGCAGGGAGCATAAGTTCGATCCCTGGTCAGGGAACTAAGATTCCACAAGCCATGCAGTATGGCCAAAAAATAGGGGGTGGGGGGAAAGCCTCCACAGAAATCCCAAAAGTGTGGGGTTCAGAGAGCTTCTAGGTTGGTGAACGCATTGAGGTTTGGGGAGAGGCCTTACCATGCCCCAGGCCTCTCTCCCATCTGGCTGTTCCTGAGTTAAATCCCTTGGTGATAAACTGGTAATCTGGTGAGTAAAATGTTTCCTGGAGATCTGTGAGCCGCTCTAGCAAATTAGTTGTACCTGAGCAGAGGGTCGTGGGAACTTCCATCTGCAGCCACTTGGTCCAAAGCACCTGGGCTAGGGACAGGCGTCTGAAGGGGTGGAGGGGGTGGAGAGCCTTGTAGGACTGAGCCTTTAACCGATGGGATCTGACTCTAGCTCCAGGTAGTGTCAGACTGAGTTAAATTACAGGACACAGAGAATTGCTCCTTGTGGGTGAAAACTGTCATATGTCTGGTATCAGAAGTTGTGAGGATGGTATATGATGTGAGGGTAAAAGAGAAAGACAGGAGCAAAGACTGGGGGGCGGGGGGGTTTCCTAAACAATTCTTATCTGCAAAATGAGGGCCATAATAGCTATTTTTCAATGACATTATGAGGATTAAATGAAATAATCTTTGTAGTGGATATGATATGCTGCACAAATTCCAGTGTGGAAGAAGCATTGCATCATAAAACTTTTAAGCCAACTTAAAAGTTTTAAGGTGCACTTATTTTTTATTTTATTGTGTGCATGGAATAAGATGCACCTATATGTTTTGTAGTGCACCTATTTAAAGTACACAATCTGATCAATTTTGCAGAATGCATGTACCAGTGGAACCACCACAGTCAAGTCATAGAACATTTCCAACACCCTAAAACACTCCCTCCTGCCCTCTTCAGCAGTCCCTCCTCTGCTCCAGCTTCAGGCAACCACTGATTTACTCTCTGTCGCTGTAGATTCCTTTTCCAGCATCTTGTTTGACTGGAATTTCACGCAGTAAAATGTCTGCAGGTTTCACCCATCGAGTCATATGTATCAGTAGTTTACTCCTTTTCATCACTGAGGGCTAGTCCGTTATAGGGAAACACTACAGCTGGTTTATTCAATTCTCCTGCTGGCGGTTTTGGTCTTGTTTTCCAGTTTGAGGCCATTATGAGTGAAGCTGCTATGAACATTCATGAACAGGTCTTTGTGCGGGCATATGTTCTTATTTCTTTTGGGTAAATGCCTAGGGGTGGGATTGTTGGGTCATGTGCTAAGCGTATGCTTATAAGAAATTGCTAACTCTCTTCCAGAGTGGCTATATCATTTTCCACTCCCACCAGCAATGTGTGATAATTCTGTGTGGATGTGAACTGTTGGACGATTGTGCCCCATGGGGCTGTTCCTGCTTGAGGGAAAAGTTCTGTTACAGATAGCTTCTCAAAATGCCCACACAGTTGGGAGACAGTGGGGCTCCTGGAGCAGGTCACTGGAGCCTTCCTTGGACACTTTCTTTGATCCCTTGGGGATAGCCATTTGCTCTTGGGCGCTACCTAGTGGTGGGTAGCACACAGTACTGGGCAGCCAGCCCTGCTTCCTTCATCCTGAACACAGGTTTTTTTACTTGTACCTCAGGAGGAATGTGAACCCTTGGACTCCACTGTGGCTCAAAATTTGCACTTATGTTTCCCCTCTAAGTGCTATTTTAATAACTGATTTTTTTAAAAAAATTCTACTTTATTTCTTTAAAAGCAAGTGTGTTGGCCAGTAAGAATATTAAAAGATATGCAACATCACTAGTTATTGCATGCGTGTGTGCCCAGTCGTGTCTGACTCTCTGCAGCCCCATGGACTGTAGCCCGCCAGGCTCCTCTGTCCATGGGATTCTCCAGTCAAGCATACTGGCATGGGTTGCCGTTTCCTACTCCAGGGGATCTTCCTGACCCAGGGGGAAATGCAAAACAAAACTACAACGAGATGCCACCTCACACCCATTAGGATGGCTGCCATCAAAACAACAGAAAGTGACAAGTGTTGGTGAGGATGTGGAGATGCGGGAACACTTGTTGGGGGAACATCAATGTCAGTGCAGCCACTGTGGAAAACCATATGGAGGTTCCTTAAAAAATTAAAAAAGAATTATCATATGATCCAGAAATTCCACTTACTTGTGCCCAGTACGTGTGTCCAAAATTGAAAACAGGGACTCAAAGAGATATTTGTAAACTCATGTTCATAGCAGGATCATTCACAATAGCTAAAACATGGAAGCATCCCAAGTGTCCATTGAGGATGAAAGGATGAACAAAACATGGTACAATGGAATATTACTCAGCTTCAAAAAGACGGAAATTCTGACACATACTGAAATATGAATGAAACTTGAGGATGTTATGCTGGGAGAAATAAGCCAGTCACAAAAGGACAAATATCGTATGATTCCACGTATATGAGTTACTTAGTCAAATTCACAGAAAGAGCAAGTTGAATGTGATTGCCAGGGGCTAGGGAAGGAGGGAATGGACAGTTGTTTAATATAAAACTGAGCAGAACCTTGCATTGCCCTCCCAAGGAAGGAAGTCTTTCTGTGTCCCCCATTTCTTGTTTGTAAAAAAAAAAAAAAAAAAGGCTTTCTTCTCCTAGGCCTTCCCTGAGCTCCAAAAAGTAGANTTTCTTCTCCTAGGCCTTCCCTGAGCTCCAGAGTAGACCCATTCAGTTACTAACTAGGGAAGTAAAGGAATGCAGAAACAAAGGAAAAGCAGTCAAGCAAGAAGAAGAATATAACAGCTTAAATAACAGTTTAACCATAAAACAGAGTCACAGGACCCAAGTTCCTCCTGAAGGGGTATAGATAACAATCGGACACTTATCTCTGAGTTCTGCAAAAACTAAGACCCCTTCCCACCCCTGCCAGATGGGGGATGACAACTGCATGCTGACTGTTAGCACGTGGACCCCAGGTGGGTTGGAACCAGAAGATGACGATTAGAATTCCTGAAACATCACCATGTCACCACCAACCAATCAGAAGTCCATAAGCTGGTCGTATACCCTGCAGCCCTCACCCCTAAGGTTGCCTTTGAAAACCCATTTTTGAAAGTCATCAGTGTTCAAGTCTTTTCAACATGAGCTGACTATTCTCCTTGCTTGACCCCCTGCAATAACACCGTACTTTCCTTCATCATAATCCGGTATCAATTGATTGGCTTTGCTATATGTGGGGTGAGCAGACCCCGGTTTCACTTGGTGACAAATGGGTGCAGAGTTTTCATTTTATAAGGTGAAGAGAGTTATGGGGATGGATGGTTAGGATGGCTGACAGCACAGCGAATGCATTTAGCACCACTGAACTGCACATTTAAAAATGGTTGAGGGGACGTCCCTGGCAGTCCAGTGGTGATGACTCTGCCCTTTCAATGCAGGGGGCACAGGTTCGATCCCTAGTTGGGGAACTAAGATCCCACATGCTGCACAGCGTGGCGAGAAAAAAGATAAAATAGTAAACTTTATGTGTATTTTATTACAATAAAAATTTGGGGAAAAGTAAATATTTCCTGAGTTGATACTATTTACCTAATTTGACTATTTTTCTTTTCATTAACTTATGTGCATTATCTCCAATTTTGATAATTTCTCTCCCAAGTTACTGAATTCTTTTTGTTTCATATAACTGTGTGTGTGTGTATATATATGTGAACTTCTTGGCTTGTTCTATTTTACATAATTTTCTTCAGCAATTATTTCATCCTTTTAGTACTTTGAATAACTTAATAGATTCATTAATTTCCTTTTAATCTCTTTTAAGTATTTCATTTTAAGTATGCTGTTGGGGGGTTGCATTTCCAAGGGGAGGGAGTTAGTTGAGTGCATACCACATGTTGTTGAATCCTCAGTCGTGTCTGACTCTTTGCGACCCCATGGATTGTAGTCCGCCAGGCTCCTCTGTCCATGGGATTTCCCAGGCAAGAATCCTGGAGTGGGTTGCCATTCCCTTCTCCAGGGGATCTTTCTGACCCAGGGATGGAACCTGCGTCTCCAGCATTGGCAGGCGTGTTCTTTTCCCCTGAGGTAGGCTGGGAAGGAGGATAAACCTGCTGGCTGTGTAGCCAGGCTGCCTGGCTACATTTCATGGCTCTTCCACTCAGCTCTGCAACTGCTTCCTCATCTGAAAAATGGAAAGAACAATGGCGCCTGCCTCTTAGGCTCATTGTGTGGATTAAATAAAATAAACACATTCAAAGTGCTTGGTTAAGACACTAGCTATTTTATTCCTGTGATTCCCCATATCCCTGTAGGTGAGCCTTTGACTCTAGTTTAACCTGTAAGGAAAGAAGGCTGGCAGGATCACTAGGAAATCGCTGAACCAGAGAATCCAGGCCCACCAGCCCAAAGCCCCTCTTAAGGGAAACCAAAAGTCCTTCCTTAGCAATCGGCCAGCCAAGGATTTATACCTGCGTTATCCCTCGAGCAAACCACGCCTACAGTCCCACTCATCTGCGCACCTGTTTGGCATTAACCATTTGAGCAACAGGCTGAGAGATTCCGGAGTCTGGAGAGGCTGGGGCAGGGGCTCGGAGCAGAGAACGAGCTCACAAGTGGGCTGAGACAGTCAAGGGCGGCTTGAGGGAATCTGAAAAATAGAGCGTTCCCTCCTGGAAGAACAGGGGACCAGGAGGATAGGGACAAGTACCCTCCTACCAGATGGGTGTCAGGGGACGAAACACCCTGAGTGAGCAGAGGAGGAGGTGTGGGCCCCCACCCTTGCCCCACCCCTCTGCATCGTCTGATTCATACAGCTGAGAAGAGAGAGAGAGAAACGTCTTCCTGGAAGACCTTTCCCTTAAACTGCCAGCCACAGCAGTGGGGTAGGAGGAAGCTCTCCAGTAGGGACAAAGGAGGAAGGAGGGATCGGGTACTGGAGAGCCAGGGGCCAGGGCCCCAGCGCGGAGGGCCAAGCCAGAGGTCAGTTATTACCACGAGATCAGGCCACATCTGACATGCCTCAAGGAAAGGAGCTGTGCTCCAGAAGATGAGGAGCTGGGTCAAGAAGACTGCAGGGACAGGTAATAGGATGTTTACTCTTATGTCAACTTGGCTAGGTCACAGCGTGCTCAGAGACCATTGACCCTTCTTTAAAAAAAAAAAAATTCGTTTTGGTTGTATTGGGCCTTGACTGCTGCTCACGGCTTTCTCTGGTTGTGGCGCCCAGGGCTAACCTCTAGCTGAGGTGTTGGGCTTCTTGGCGCTGGCTTCTCTTGCTGCAGGGCGCAGGCTCCAGGAGCTTCAGTCATCACAGCGCCCGGGCTCAGCAGCTGTGGCACACGGGCTCTAGCTGCTTGGCGGCACGTGGAATCTTTCTGGACCAGGGATCGAACCCATGTCCCCTGCATTGGCAAGAGGATTCTTATCCACTCTGCCACCAGGGAAGTCCTGTAGTTGACCCTTGAACAATGTGGGGCATAGGGGTGCCAACCCGCTGGACAGTCAAAAATCTGAGTATTGCTTTCTAGTCAGCCCTGGTATATACAGTTCTGCACCTGGAGATTCAGCCGACTTCAGACTGCATAACACTGCAGTATTGACTACTGAAAAAAATCCTCATGTACGTGGACCCGTGTAGTGCAAGCCCATGTTCAAGGGTCGGCTGAATTCAGTTAAGCATTATTCTGGGTGTGTGTGTGAGGGTGTTTTGGGTGGGTTAACACTTGGATCGGTAGGCTGAGTAAAGCAGGCTGCCATCCCTAATGCGGGGGGGCCCCATCCAATCTGTTGAAGGCCCAGGCAGAACAAAAGACTAAGGAATAGCCTTTTCTCAGCCTCTTTTGTAGCCAGGACCTCAGTCTCCTGTACTCAGAAGGGAACTTTCCCCATTGGCTCTCCTGGGTCTCCAGATGACAGATCATGGGGCTTCTCAGCCTCTGTAATTACATGAGCCAATTCCTTAAGATAAATGTCTTGATAGATAGATGACAGATAGATATATAAATAGATGTCCTATTGATTCTGTTTCTCTGGAGAACCCTGACTAATCCATGTAACCAAGTGGGAGGCACATTAGAAGGCCCGCAGAACATCCGGGGGTGGGGGGCCGGGGGCTGGCAGGGAGCAGCGGGACGGAGGCCAGGTGAGGTTCCTGAGTGAGGTCAGCAAGACGAATCTCGTCGACACCAGGTCGGCCCTGCGAAGTCCCCTTTGTGTGGACGTGGGGCTTGCGGTTTTCCAGTTCTCTGAGAGCTGAGAGCTGAGGGAGATCCAGGCACAAAACCAGAAGGTTGTTCCATCTGTGAACATCGCATTATTTCCCGAGGCAGGTGCCCACAGGACCCCTGAGAATGGGCCTGTGTATGACACTGGGACGTGGTGGAGTATCAGCCTGACACACAGGCGGCTCAGAGGACACCTTCTTGCTCTGTGTTGTTGGAGGATGTGTAGATTTAACTCCAGTTCCAGCTGCTGTGCTGAGTGACAAGGCCAGGTAAAGGTGAACGTGGGCCGCACGGAGCAGAGAAGGCTGATACAGTACCCAACACACCTGCTGGGACAGGCTAGCACCTCTTTCCGCCAGAAGGAAGACACATTCGCTATGCTGAAGACAGTAAACCCTCGCCATTCAGGGCCCAGCATGGAGCAGACGGCCCCAGGGAGCTGGGGGAGTGTCACCTTCAGAGACGGGTGCTGGCGACGGGGAAGTCTGGTATGTAGGAGGTAACGTGGCTCTCGGCACCTCCCGCACCGGGTTTAGAGAAGAAATTCTCTACAAAGTCAAGGGCCGTGGGAAGCTCACTAGGCCAGGAATGGGAACCAGAAGAACATGAGAGCCAGCTCTGAGAACTGGGCCGAGCCTCTCCTGGGCTCTCAGCACCCTGACCTTACTCTATGGCAAGTGTGATTCTGATGATGCCCTGTCAGCCCATCAGTGATGCGTCCCTAGACGCCAGGGCCACGTCCGGTATCCCTGTGCTCCTAGTGCCTAGCAGAGAGCTCGGCACACCGGCGGGGCTCAGTGTTGAATGAGCAGGGCGGGGCGCTTGCTGTGGAGGCCCCTACAGAGTGACCCTGAGCTCCTCGCTGAGACCCGGCCTGGCCCTGAGCCTGGATGAAGGCGGCCTGCCAGTGAGGTGCGTGGCCGAGACAGGCAGGGCCCCACGATTCACAGCTCTTGCGTGGGTTGCCATTGTCACAGGGGTCAGGGCTTTGTTTTAATTAAGAATGAGAAAGAAATTAATGCTTATGTTTAGGGCGTTCAGCAAATGACCATGGCCTGCTTCAGTGCTGGACTTCCTCCAAGCTGTCTTGCCCAGGGAGCGACTTTCACACCAGTTCTGCCACCCAGAAAGCAGTTTCGTTTACGCCTCCTTTTTCAACTTCAAGTGGGAGCTCGGGGCCCAGGGAATTCCTCTCAAAGTGTTTGTCTGTCACGTGACCCAGAAACACCCTAGAGCCATGTAGAGAGGAGCAGCCCCGAGGAAGAAGGCTGGGATGGGGCCAGGGTGAGCTTGTGGATTCAGCCTTCTGAGCAGGGGAACAGTCCCGCTGGAGAAACTGCTCCCTGCAGAACCAACATACCGGGTGACCAGCCGTCAGATTCTTGTGAGGAAAAGTTCATCATCTCAGGTGCCTTGGTGCAAAAAAAAAAAAAAAAAAAAAAATCTTCGCATGTTTGCCTACAAAGAACAGTGAAATTACTGAACAAGTGAAGTCACTCTCTGTGAAAAACGATGAGGGGGGCCTTCCCTGGTGGTCCAGTGGTTAAGACTTTGCCTTCCAGTGCAGGGGGCACAGGTTCAACCCCTGGTTGGGGAGCTAAGATCCTACATGCCTTGCAGCCAGAAAAACAAAACATAAAACAGAGGCAATACTGTAACAAATTCAATAAAGACTTTTAAAATGGTCCACATCAAAAAAACCTTTAAACAATAAAAAAACCCAAAGAAGTCAAAGGAACACTAGCCAAGCAAGGGGACCCCAGGAGCTGCGTGAGTAGGGGGAGCCACTGATGGTTGGTGGCTCTTTATCTCAGACAGCAGGCCACTCTGTCACAGTCAACTGTGGGGATAGTAACAAGTCCCCTGGGTCCTGGGAGGCCCTGGCAAAGGCGTCCTTGTCATGGTGAACACACAGGAGAAAAAAAGCCTGCGATCTTCACACAAAGCCTTTGCTCTGACTTTTCACTTATCATCAGCTGTATTGCAGTAGCTGGAGATTTACCATTAATTGTTGAGAACATCATGCTTGTTCCTGAGACAGAGGTACTAGAATTTCACATGATAGAAATTCCATAGAAACAATATAATAGAATTTGATTCTAGCTGAGGTCTGATACATTGTTCACAGGAAGGATCAGAAACTGCATAATAACCAACGTGCCAATGAGAAAGGATGTCTGAACCCTGCCCAGGGTAGAGGCAAGGTGTATATAAATCAGCTACATGGGACAATACAGTAACCAAGGATATAAAATTTCTGTGAGAGGTCCCCTGAAGCTAGGGGGACCCCCCCACACACACACACAAGAGGGGGGATAGTACTAGACTCTGTCATATGGAGCAGGGTGTTCAGGAGTTGGTCATCTACGTCACGTGCAAGGTTGCCCGGAGACCACCGCTGTCAGGATTCTGGGCTCCTTTGTGAATCAAAGGGCTGTAGAACACTGAGACCCCTGTGGTCAAGTAGGCCCCTCAGCATGGATGACGGTCTCTGCACCTTCTCTGGCTGGCCCCAGGCTTCATCACAGGCCAGACCCTGGAGCTTTGGAATCACAAGAGGTCAAATACAGAGGCCTAAAGCCATTTTTAACTTCTCTCTTCCCACGGTCCCTGCCCTGTACACTACATGATCGTCATGAAACTGAAAACCCAGGACATTTGTAAAGAAAAGAGAATCTAAATGTCATTGACCTGGGGAAAGGAAACACGTGGCTGCTGCTTTCTCTGTCGAGAATCTCCCCTTTCACCAAACTCCACTGGAACATCGGAGGGTTGTATATGCTTCTTGCCCTGGACCAGTGGATTATTGCCATGAAGGGGGTTTAGGAAAAGTCTATCTGACATTCTTCAGGTAAGAATGGCCTATGGCCTGCCTGGAACAAAGTTATACCACAGTAATAGCCACATCGCAAGGCTGCTTCCACTTAGGGCCTCAAGCGGTTACAAAATCTTAGAGAAGAAAATAACAGACTCATTTATTTAGGTGTATTAAACATATCCCCAGCTCTTCCAGGACATATTGATGACAACAGTGATGTACTTGAGGGCATGAACAGCAAGTACTGTGTGAAGGCAAAATGTGGGTCTGTGGTCAAATTTCTGTCCAAATCATGATGATGATATTGGTGATGATGGGGTGTGTGTGTGTGTGTGTGTGTGTGTGTAAATTTTATACTTTATAAAGCAGTTTCACAACAAGACCTTGATTTCCTTTACACCCAATTTCCTGATATATGGGTCAATGAGCTTTTCTAGAAGGAGGCTCGTTTAACAAGTGCTCCCCCAAACAAAGGACATTTCTCTTCAGGTCCAGGAGGAACTCAATCCCCAACAAAGAGGAGATGGTGCCCATTTTCACTAGGCTGGTAACATTGGGAAGGAGTCATTTTCACTGCAGTTCCCTGCTAAAGCCTGTGGGATCTTTGGAAACCTGTGAAGAAAGGGCCCTCCTGCCATGCGGTCGGCAGATCTGGAAGGACTGAGCACAGTGGTCAAAGGACCTTAGCGTTCCAACCCCTCATTAGGAAGGAGGCGGAAAGTAGCCTGGGAAACTCCCCACCACCTGCTGTCCCACCCCTGCCCTCCCCAGCTGAATAGTGACAAACATTCTCCTTAGGTTGTGATGGGCTGAGATCAAGGTCTGTCCCGAGGATGGAAGCTGCAAAATAAGTCCCAGAGCTCAGGGCCTCTGGGAAGGACAGGCACAGGCCCAGGAAATGGCCAGGTGAGTGCGATCAGTCGTGTCTGGGATGCGGGCACGTACTTGACACACAATTTGCATAATTTCCAGTACTGTCTGTCCTAGGAATCTCCAAGTTGGCCCTCCCTTTCTGGAGCAACTAGTATTTGAAATGAGAGGGAGGAAGGAATACCCAAGGATGAAAGGGAAGAGAAACTAGGTTTCCTAATCCGGATATGGAATAATTTTAGGTATCAGGGGAGGTCATGTTGTTTAGACATTTTTTGGTGGTTTTTTTTTTAATTGGAGTATAATCGCTTTACAATGTTGTATTAGTTTCTGTCATACAACAATGTGAATGAACTATAAGCATACATGTATCCCCTCCTCCCAGGACCTTCCACCGCCCCCTAACCATCCCATCCCTCTAGGTCATCACAGCACCGAGCTGAGCTCCCTGTGCTATCTATCCCTACTAGCCATCTGTTTTACACATAGTAGTATATATATGTCAATCCTCATCTCCCAATTCATCCCACCCTCCTTTTCCCACCGTGTCCACTTGTCTTTTAAACACAAATCTCAGTTACCCTCAGAATGGCCTCATAACCTTCCTTGTCCATCATCCAGGATTCTCACCATTCACAGTCTACTTATTGTTTTTTGCCCTGACTCTCTTCCAGGAGGGTAGAAAAACCAGGAGGAAGAATGGAGTTGGGTGGAAGAGGGGAGAGGGGCAGGGCCAGCTGTAAAGTCAGGCCAGGGCATCAGAGATCATCCCGCCGAGACTGGCACCAAGAGCCCCGGATTAGCACAGCACGGACACCTTGAACTACAGAAACTTCAGGGCACCTCAACCCAAAATAGCTTCAGGCTCAAAGAAGGGCCACGAGAGGAGGTGAGTGGTCTCCAAGGAGAAGCTCATTGTTGAGGGCAGACGCCTCCTCCTGGTCTTAGGGGTGGGGGGATGTCCTGCTGGGGTGCGGCCAACAATTTTTCCTTCTCCAGGGTGTGCCTTGTGCTTGGGCCATACAGGCTGCAGTCCTTCAGGTGGACTCTGCAGGGGGTCCCCCTCCACCTTGCTGGAGGGAAACTTCGCGGCTTTGGAACCTGGCCTGAGGTCCCCTTCTCAGTGGCCAAGACACCCCAGGCCCGTAGCTGCAGTGACACTCTGGGCCAGTGTGTAGGTCCCGGGCATTGTGACCTCAGCTGTTGCACCCACAGAGAGGTAGTGGTCCTCCCTGACCTTGGCCTGTAAGCTGCCTCGGACAGTGGCCTGGTCACGGGGGCCCGTCGAGGGGAGGTTGGGAAGTGGAAGAACACTCTGGCCTCCTCCATCATGTCGGCCAAGAGGGCAGAACTGAAGAAGACAAGCCTGGTAAAAGGGAAACGTTGAGCGCCCACTGGGTAGAGGCGGGGGTGGGGGTACAGAGAGTCCCCAGCACACCCTCGGCTTTTCCTTCTCCCTCTGAGCACGAGGTAGCTAGCCTCTCAGCCTGGAAGGAGGGTGGGGAATGGACCCCAGGCCTTGAGGTGGCAAGGACTCCCCGCTAGGATGAGGAGCACTGAAATGGCCCACCCCAACTCCAGCCACTCTGGGAGCCGTGACCCCAGCCAGGCCTACCTCTGACCCGCATGTTTAAGGGATAGAAGAAGCCCGTTAAGTAAAGGTAATTATCACCCACAATTTAAGAAATAAAGGCTCAAGAGACTAAGTAACTTGCCTAAGTTGACAGGACCAGTGAGACGGGTGGCTGAGACTAGGATTCCAGTCTGTCTACCTCCAAAGTCAGTGCTCCTGAAAAACTACTTAGCCAGCTTCCTTCACTTATCTCAAAGTGCTCTTGTCAGCTCCCCCACCTCTGCCCCCCAGCAAGAGGGCAGCTGCTGAACAGGCAGGTTTTAACATGACAAAATGTGAATTGTCTTGGCTCAGGGGCTGGGGGTGTATGGGCCTGATCTTAAGTGCAGTTGGACAGGCAGGGTTGAGTAGGGGGGTGTCCTCCCCAATTTTTCCCAGTCCTCCCCAAGCTTCCCTAGTCCTCCTCAAGCCTGATGCCTGGCAGCCTGAATCCCCACCTTCCCTCTCTGCAGAGCAAGAACTACAAGGCAGTTTGCCTGGAGTTGAAGCCGGAGCCGATCAAAGTAAGAAGCTTTTTTGATGCCTTCCCGGCAGCCAGGCCTGAGACCCCTGGGGAGGTGACTTGGAGTGAGGGGTCATTCGCCGATCCTGGTGGCCAAGACTTGTCCCAGGTGCTGGCAGATATACGAGAGAGAGAGAGAGAGAGAGCACTCTGCTCTCATGGAACAGAGCAGATGCATGAATAAAAGAGGGAAAATTCAGTAGCGTTACCTACGATGCAGGGGTTGAAATAGGAAGCTGAAACTGGGTGGCTACTGTGGGTCTGGGGGGCTGTCAGAAAGACCTTCTTCAGCCTGGAGAGGACAAGGATGCACAGCAGGGCTGGAGGAAGCCACACGCCCAGAGGCCCTGGGGTGGGAATGAGCATGACTGCTGCGGGCGTGGAAAGCTGAGGCCCAGCAGGCCAGGAAGGGAGTGGAATGAGATGGGCTCAGACAAGGGAGGACTGAGGGAACCCTGCTGCTGGTGGGGCCAGGCCACCAGCTCTCTCCTCTGCGCAAGCCCAAAGCGAGGAGAAGAACCTAGCTGGGGATCTCCCTTGCCTCTTCTGCCCACACTGGCAACTTCCAATATTCCGTGTTTCTGTTTTCAACCAACAGACATATGACTACAAAGGAGCTAAACAAGAAGGGCCATTTACCAAACCAGGAGGGACAAAGGAGCTAAAGGTAGGTGTGGCGATGCTGGAGGCAGCGGGTTGGACCAATGCAGTGAACAGGTGGAGCTGACAGAACAACGTTATGGGGCAGATAAACCGCTGGCACCTCCAGTCCCACTCCGGCCCCTGACTTCACTCCTGCTGCTACTTTAGAATTATTTCTGGCTTAGAGAAAATTTTCCAAAAAAATGGTACAGTGAGTTCTAGTATACTCTTCCCCCAGATTTCCAAATGTTGGCATTTTATCATGTTGTTTTCTCTTTTTATCATATTCATATATGTGTGTATATATATATACACACACACTCACTATATATATATCCTGAACCATTTGCAAGCATGTGGTTCTCCCAAATTTCAGTATACATTTCCTCAAAACAAGATCACTCTTTTACACAGCCATAGTACAATCATCCAGACATCAAAGTCAGGAGATTCACGTTGATACAGTTCTCATCTACAGCCCTTAATCTAATTCCCCTGGTTATTCTGCCGATGTCTTTCATAACAAAAGAGGAGATACATTTTTTGGTTTGGGATCCAATTCAGAATCACACCTGGCTCCCAGTTTCCATGTCTTTTCATCTGGAACAGTTCTTCGACCTTGTATTTTGGAACACTGTCAGTTTTGAGGATTACAAATCATTTATTTTGTAGAATGACCTCAGTCCAAGTTGTCTGATGCTTCCTTGCCATTAGACTTAGACCGTGCGATTTTGGTGCTCACACCACAGCAGGGAGTGTGTGACCTTTTCAAAGTGCATCAACCTCCGGAGGTACAGTGCGTCCCACTGTACTATCTTCTTAACAGCATCCTTTCTTTTCTCCCTGCTGGCAATGGTCTTCTGCTCCTCTTTTGGCCATGCCCCAGGATCTTTCCTTTCCTTCTTTTGACTGTCTCCCTTCCATCCAAGACATTTGTTTACTCCTTCTCTATTTTATTTCCTCAGAATGAACTCAGGGAAGTGAGGGAAGAGCTGAAGGAAAAAATGGAGGAGATAAAACAGGTAACAGGATGAGACTTTACCTCTCATGGAGTTAAAGGGTGGTTTCCAGGAAAATGCAACACCTAACTTTGAATTGTGAAGGAATTTGGAAATTGCATGAAAGAGCAATCCAACTAACTGAGCCCAAATTCCCTAGAGTGCTTGTGTCAGGCAGCTTAGGTTAATTGTCTCTTACATGTCTGAGGCTTAAATCCAATTTTTGAATGATACGGGCTCTCTAAGGTGTCTCATTGATTAGGATGGGGAGATACAATCTTAGTAACAGAGTGAGAGGTGCTGACTTGGAATTTGGAGGCAGTCAGGGACCAATTTCTCCTCCCCTGGGCAAGCTGCAGAGCAAGAACTCTTGTTTCTCTGATGAAATCACTTATTTGTGAACAAAGAAAACACTCAAGCAAGAGTGTGTAATTGAAGCTGTGATCTGAGTTCCACGTGGCAGCCTAACAATGGCCAGATCCAAGTTCTGCCCAGGCTGCTGCTGGTGGTGACTTGGTGGTATATGCATTTACCCTTCACAGACTCTTGGGAAGAAGTGGCTTTAATAAGTCATTATTAGAACATTCCTTAAACTTTATCAGCTCATTCCAGAGGAGAAGATACAGCACTTACCTTAAAACTCTCGAAAGACAACTCCACAATCAGTAATGTGCTATGTGCCTTTCTTCCTCACTAGATAAAGGATGTAATGGACAAGGATTTTGATAAACTCCAGGAATTTGTGGAGATTATGAAGGTAAGTACTTATTGAATGCCCTCCATGGGCCAGTACCGTACCAGGAATCATGGAAGGAAAAGCCAGAGCCTGCTCTGAAAGTGCTTACAATCTAGTAAGAGACTCAAACTCTATTGCATAAATAACAAGTAAGTACCAGAATCCGCCGGCTAATGCTGGAGCCAAGGAGATGCGGGTTTGATCCCTGGGTTAGGAAGATCTCCTGGAGGAGGAAATGGCAACCCACTCCAGTATCCTTGCCAGGATAATCTCATGGACAGAGGAGCCTGGCGCGCTACCGTCTATGGGGATCTCAAAGAGTCAGAGGCAACTGAGCACACAGGAGCATGCAAGTACAAAGTGGAACGATGCCCGGTTGTCACTTAACTAGGAGTTTAAGACATGAGAAGTGAACGTGGACTGGGGTGACCAGAAAGTCGTTTTAGAGAAAGTGAGCCTTTTTCTTTTTTCAGTATTTATTTGACTGCGTCGGGTCTTTTTTGTGGCACACAGTATCTTTTTACTTGCGGCACGTGAACTCTTAGTTGGGGCACGTGGGATCCAGTGCTCTGACCATGGATTGAACCTGGGCCCCCGCATTGGGAGCGCAGTCCCAGGGACGTGCCCTAGGGAAAGTGAGTGGCAAGGCGAGTCTAAAAGTTTGAAAGTTAAGTGCAAATCTATCCAAGAGTCCAATAAGGTTATTTTTGAATTCAGTAATCACTGAAAAGATTATCTAGTTTCTAGAATAGCAGTTTTCAAACTTTGAGTTTCAGAATCAGTGGGAGCACTGATATTAAGAAACAGAGCTCAGGTCCTTGCACCCTGGGGTTTTATTCATGTTCCCCAGGAGAACAACCAATGTAAAAGTATAAATAGGCAAACGCATTTACCTATAAATTTTTCAAGAGTTGTAAAGAGGCATTACCCTTACCAGATATTAAAATTCATAATGAAGTCACAATCATCAAATGAAGGTGGTACAGCCCAAGGATAAGCAGACAATGAAATAAAGCAGCATAGATAACCCTGTAACAGCCTCTCTGATAGGGATCACTTCTGCGGATTTCTCAATTCCATGTACCCAGGCCCTGGGCCAGATGAACTGGATGAAAACCTTGAAGCTGGGGCACCATTGCTCAAAATGCTGTTACATGATTAAGATGGTTGCTTCTGATGAGAACCAGGTCCTTAGCACTTCAGCAGTAGTTGTTTAACATTGCCCACACGTTGGAATCACCTGTACTGTGGTTTTGAGTTGCCTCTCTTTACCGCTGGCTGCACCCCATAGCAGTTAAATCAGAGGTCTGGGCATTGGTAATTTTTAAAGATCCTCAGTTGATTCACTTGTATGCTCACAATTGGGCAACCACAGCTGTATAAAATTTAAAATACAATAAAGATGATTTTTAAAATTATCAGTGAGGACAAGATTACTAATACTAAGAATACTTATGAAATATTCAACTATAAAAAATAATGAAGTAATGTCATTTGCAGCAATGTGGATGGACCTAGAAATTGTCATATTTAGTGAAGTAAGTCAGAGAGAGAAAAACAAATATATTACTTATATGTGGAATCTTAAAAAATGTTACAAATGAACTTTCTTACAAAACAAAAACATAGCCACAGATGAAGAAAATAAACTTATGATTACTGGGGGGAGAGGCAGGGGAGTAGGAGTAAATTGGGAGACTGGGGTTGACAGATACATACTACAATATATAAATAGATAACAATAAGAAACTATTGTATAGCACAGGGAACTCTTCTCAATGTAATGACCTACATGGGAAAAGAATTTTTAAAAGTGTGGATATATGTTTATCTGAGTCACTTTGCTGTATTGCAGAAACTTGAATACAACATTGTAAGTCAACTATACTCCAATAAAAAATAAACAAAAAGAAGAATATTGCCTGATTATATAAGGGGAAAACTTAACTCAGTTAACACTGTAAACTGAAATAGTCTATAACGTGAATTAAAAAAAAATAAATTGTATGTATTTTACTGGATGGTCTAAATATAATTACAATGAAAGAAATCATAAAAGAAATACTGACATGTTTAACAATACAAGAAATTTAAAAACCATAACAGAAAAGCACCATACACATAATTAGAAAGTAAACAACAGTTTGAAGGAAATAATTTTCCACAAATATGATTGACATAGACAAAAGGTTTTTATCTATAACATAAAACTCACACAAATCATTAACAATCAAATAGGAAAATGGGCAAAGGGTGTATGTGAACAATCCACAGATAAGAATATAACTAAAAAGCAATAAATACAAAGTTTTACCTAATGAATAAACAAATGCAAATGAAAACAACTTAGGTAATTGCCACATTCAAATAAACCAAGTTTTAATCTATGACAATTACAAATCAAGATAGGAATGCTCTTTACAGCTGATCAGAGTACAAGTTTGTTCAAAACCGAAAAGGAATTTAGACAATATGTATCAAAAATATCAAAACCCCATGACTTATCAGCTCCTTGACTTCTCAGAATTTAACCTATGAGAATAATCAGAAATGCTTGCATGGGTACATATAAAAAGATGTTCATCACAGGATTATTTATAACAGCAAAAAATTGTCAACAACCACAATTTTCAGTAGTAGAGGAATAGTCAAATAAAATGTGATATATCTATTAACATATAATGAAAATTAACTATAGGAGACAGTGTTTAGAAAGAATGCTTATAATAAGAATTAAAAAAAGCAAGATGTAAGCAATAATGTACAGGCTGATCAAAACTAGGTGAAAAAAATAGGTAAGTAATTATATAGAAAAAAGACTGGAAAGAGATATACCAAAAGGGTTAATTGCTGTTATCACTAGATGATGCGATTAATTTTCCTTTTTATATTCCTCTGTATTGTCCAATTTTTTTGCAAAGGGTTGTGCTATTTCTGTATTAAAATGCAAACACAGTAAGTGTTTTGTTAGTGGGTAGGGCTGGGTATCACAAGGCACAAAGGAGGCTATTTTGGGCACGGGAGCAGCTTGCACACAGCATGGAAGCAGGAGGGATGCGAAGCTTATCACGGTCAGTGGGGAGATCAGTCATATAAGTGGGATCATTGGGGGAAACTGTGAGAAATAAAACGGAGTGGGCACAAAGGCTATGGATAATGAAGGCTTTTGAAAGACGGGCAGACAGGTTGGGACTTGGTTGTGTAAGCGGTAAGAGGCCTCTGGAGATTCTTAATCAAAGAACACGCTAGCAACAGCACTTCAGAAAGCTGAGTTGGCAGCTGCTTGCAAGGTGGCTGGGGCGGGGTGGGGTGGGG
>SJYQ01002061.1:1044859-1073293 GCA_006410935.1 Redunca redunca
ATATTGTCACCCTGCTTATTTAACTTCTATGCAGAGTACATCATGAGAAACGCTGGGCTGGAAGAAGCACAAGCTGGAATCAAGATTGCTGGGAGAAATATCAATAACCTCAGATATGCAGATGACACCACCCTTATGGCAGAAAGTGAAGAGGAGCTAAAAAGCCTCTTGATGAAAGTGAAAGAGGAGAATGAAAAAGTCGGCTTAAAGCTCAACATTCAGAAAACGAAGATCATGGCATCCGGTCCCATCACTTCATGGCAAATAGATGGGGAAACAGTGGAAACAGTGTCAGACTTTATTTTTTGGGGCTCCAAAATCACTGCAGATGGTGACTGCAGCCATGAAATTAAAAGATGCTTACTCCTTGGAAGAAAGGTTATAACCAACCGAGATAGCATATTCAAAAGCAGAGACATTACTTTGCCGACTAAGGTCCGTCTAGTCAAGGCTATGGTTTTTCCTGTGGTCATGTATGGATGTGAGAGTTGGACTGTGAAGAAGGCTGAGCACCGAAGAATTGATGGTTTTGAACTGTGGTGTTGGAGAAGACTCTTGAGAGTCCCTTGGACTACAAGGAGATCCAACCAGTCCATTCTGAAGGAGATCAACCCCGGGATTTCTTTGGAAGGAATGATGCTGAGGCTGAAACTCCAGTACTTTGGCCACCTCATGTGAAGAGTTGACTCATTGGAAAAGACTCTGATGCTTGGAGAGATTGGGGGAAGGAGGAGAAGGGGACGACCGAGGATGAGATGGCTGGATGGCATCATGGACTCGATGGATGTGAGTCTGAGTGAACTCTGGGAGATGGTGATGGACAGGGAGGCCTGGCGTGCTGCGATTCATGGGGTCACAAAGAGTCAGACACGACTGAGTGACTGAATTGAACTGAAAGTTTACCAAGAAGACTTTATTATTATTTCAGTTCTTAACAATACACGTGAGGAGCCATTTGCACTATTATCTGTTTTGCGTTGACCGTTTCTGCCAGGAATTGAGTAAGAGATGGAACAGAGATATATAGGATCTGTGTACATGGCAGGGGTCAAACCACGGGAGTCAGAAGTGTCTTTAGGGGTCATAGGGTTTGTTTTCTTGGTTCCATGATTTTATAGGCATTGAACCAAGGCAGATAGGGTTGCATCAAGTGTAAGATCAGGTAAAAGAGATCCTGGCCTCTGACTCACCTGGAGACTTTGAACCAGCCCCTAAGGACTCTGCTGTTGCTTCAGCTTCTTTGTGGGGTGGGGGAGGAGACAAGGAGGGGTGGGCGGCATGTGTCATGGACATTCTGTGAGCTACCTCACCCAGGGCCAGTGAGGATTCTTGAAGTGATATGCAAAGGTGGCCTCACAGTGGTTTGCAGAGTGAAGCAGGAGAAAGGGATTTCAGAAGCCCTTCATGATGATGATTCTAGCTTTGAATTCTCTCTTGGAAGGAAATGCAAAAGGATATGGATGAGAAGATGGATGTTTTAATAAATATACAGAAGAACAGCAAGGTGTAAGTACAACCTGCCCCCATCTCTCCTCATCCCTAAAGAGTCTCCTTCCTTTTCTTTGCCAAATGTCCTTGAACTTCAGGGGACTCCCAGAGCCTTCAAGGAGCTGTCTTAGTTTCTCTTGCCCCAGTGGCTTGGAGTCAAGACCCTCCTTGGCCACCCATGCTACTGGTGAGTTCCTTTCATGTTGAAAATTATTCTCCCCAATTCTGCCCCTCCCTGACTCCCCAGTCCCTTTAGGAGAGGACTGAAGATGCAGCAAGAACTCAGGCTGATAGGAAAGACAGACACAGACCCACAGCTCCAGCTCAGGAAAATGGGTGGAGCTGATGGAGCTCCGCTCTCTCTTCACAAAAAGATGGTAGCACTGCAACAACCAAAAGGCCCAATGGATCCCCTTCACCAGCACGACTCCTGCTTTGTAAGTGAAGCCCTCCCCACCCTGCCCTGGTCTCCTGTTCCCCTCTGCCTCCCCCGGGCTCACTCTCTCCCCGGGTTCCACTCCTCTCCCGGCCTGGGGATGCCTCCTAGTCTTGAATCTACTCTGGGGTCTTGCCCTCTAGGACTGGGGAGATTCTGAAACCATGACTAAATAGGACTCGACCCTGATGCGCCCACTCCCAAGTGCAACTATATTGTTCTATCCTCTCCTATAGCAAGACCTGATGAGGTGCCCAGCAGCCTGGCCATCTTGGACCAGGGAAAAATGATCTTTCTTGTGCCGTTTCTGTCCTCCACAGGAGAAATGTTTGTTGTGTACCCCACAGAACAACTACGATCGGGGGTAGGTAGATCCCTGCAAGCCCCTTGTCTCCATCCGGTGCCCAGTCATCCCAAAGGCGGTGCTCCAGGGCGCATTCCCATCAACCCCAGCCTGTGCAGGCTCTGCCCCCACCACATCCACGGCCTTAGAGGGCGTGGCACTTCGAGGCAGGAGGACTTGCTTAGCCTAGCCTGGGGGCTGCCCAGAGGCCTCTGTGAAGGGCAGGGTGCCTTGCCAGCTGCCCAGCTGACCTCGCTTCAGGCTCCTGACTTTCTCCCCATATAACAGGAAACTTCCTTCCCACGCCTGGGCATCCTTTTCACCCTTGGCGTCTGGACCTGCTTTCTGATTTATCTGTACTTCAACTCCTGTCTGACCGAGGACATAGTTCCAACTTAATGCTGCCTCAGGACCCATCAGCAGCTTGGGTTCAGCCTCTCCCCACTCCTTGAAAGGCTTGCTGCCTTCTCACATACCACCCTGCCCCTGGCCCCTTCCACCCGGAGAGTAAAATCTTCGTTTAAAGCCAAAGCAGGAGTCAAAATATTGAATATCAGTCTCAAACTTGAGTGTGGAAGGAGTATCACTTTTTTAGATCAAAATCAGTGTGTTTCAGATGCCAGCCTCTCTTCTTGCTTCCTGATGGTTCAGTGGGAAATCCTTAGGGTCATCCTTAGTGTCTCCACTGCCTCCCTCCACTTTACCTGGTTCTACAGATGTCCCAGGTCAAAGGGAAGGCCCTGAAGATATCGGATGCCATTCTGTATGATCCCAGAAGTGTGTGTGTGTGTGTGTGTGTGTGTGTGTGTGTGTGTGTGTGTTGGGCAATGGGAGGAACTCCTGAGCCCAGGGTCTAGCGTGCACCGCCTCCCTCTGTGGTCTCATTACCAAGCAAGACTTGAGGATCCACTGTTCATGGGAACTTGCTCCCTTTTGGGGCTCTAAGGATCCACCCTTATTCTCTGGCATGTTTCCTCATCCCCACCCAACCTGAAGGAGACCTTGCCCTTCAGAGGCCTTTAAAGGTGGGGGCGAGCCATTAGCCTCCCACTGCCCCAAGCTGTGTCCTACCCGAAATCCCTCCACCAAGATAAGGGGAAGCCTGGCTGCTGCCTTGATATGAGAACAAAGAAAGATACAGGGAAAATAGGACTTCAACAAACTATCCTGCCATAAGGGAAATTCTTCGGATTCAGTTCAATGAAGGATGAATTCATGGGATTCCATGTTTTGTTTCACACCAGCTTTCTCTTGTTTCATCTCTCTGCTAAGTTGGCTGCTTCAACTTTTGTGCTTTAGTTGCCAAGTCGCGTCCGACTCCTGTGACCCTGTGGACTGTAGCCTGCCAGGCTCCTCTGTCCACAGGGTTCTCCAGGCAAGAACACTGGAGTGGGTTGCCATCTGGTCTAGAAAATAACTGATCAAGTTCCTAGTGGCTGCATAGTTATGAGCAGGGCCTTGGGTGCTTCAGATTTACAAAGAAAAAAATATCCCTCCCCAAAAACATAGACTTTGCCCTCAAGGAGCTTATAGTTTTAAAGGAGAGATGGTAAACAGGGGTATTAAAAATATGGACTATATGAATAAGTCCAAAGTAGTACAACTGTGATGAAACAAATAGATTACAAAAGGGAGAAAGGTGGGTATCACCCTCTGTTCGTTTCCTATTGCTGCTGGAAAAGATGACACATTAATGGCTTAAGACAACACAAAATTGGTCCAAATCAGTCACACTGGGCTACAGTCAAGGCATTGGCAGGCCTACATTCCTTCTGCAACTCAGGAGAATCTGCTTCCTTGCCTTTTTCAGGTTCTAGAGGCTGCGTGTCTTCCCTGGCTCACGGCCCCCTTCCATCTTCAAAGCCAGCAATGGCCAGTCTAGTCTCTCTCTCTCTGCATCACTCCAATTCTTTTATTTAAAAATCAATCTATTTTTAATGGAAAGATAATTGCTTCATAGTATTATGTTGGTTTCTGCCAAATATCAGCGTGAATCAGCCATGGGTATACCTATGTCCATTCCCTCTTGAACCTCCCTCCTACCTCCCGCCCCATCTTACCCCTCTAAGTTGTTACAGAGCCCTGGTCTGAGTCCCCTGAGTCATGCAGCAAATTCCCATTGGCTATGTATGTTACATATGGCAGTGTATATGTTTCCATGCCACTCTCTCCTTACATCCCACTCTCTCCATACATCCCACCCTCTCCTTCTCCCCGTTCCCGTGTTCCTAAGTCTGTCCTCTGTGTCTGCATCTCCATTGTTGCCCTGCAAATAAGTTCATCAGTACCATTTTTCCAGATTCCAGACATATATATGCGTTAATGTACAATATTTTTCTTTTTCTGACTTCCTTTACTCTGTATAATAGGCTCTAGGTTCATCCACCTCATTAGAACTGACTCAAGTGCACTCCTTTTTATGACTGAATAATACTCCATTGAATATATGTACCACAGCTTCCTTATCCATTCATCTGCTGATGGACATCTAGGTTGCTTTTGTATCCTAGCTACTGTAAACAGTGCTCAGGGTCACTCTGATTCTTCTTCTGCCCCTTCTTCCACTTGGAAGGACCCCTGTGATTACATGGAGCCCTCCTAAATAATCCAGCTACTCTCCTTAGTTTAAGGTCAGCTGATGATCAACGTTACTTCCCCTTTGCTGTATAACATATTCACAAGTTCTGGAGATTAGAACATCTTTGGGGACTGATTTCTGCCACCAAACAGGACCCTCCCCCCGCAGACCCCATCCCTTGACTGCCAAACCTCCAAACACTTGGGAACATTGTATGGTTCAGTTCTGTGCTCAGTTCTGGTTTGGTACAGACCCACAAATTCGATACTCTTTCAAGAGGAACATAGTTCCTCTCCCCTTAAGTGAGGACCAGACAGAGTGTCTGGCTTCTAATGAATCGAATATGATGGAAGTGACGGTGTGTCACTTCTGAGACGAAGTCATAAAGGGCGTGTGGCTTCCATCTTGCTCTCTTTCGCACACTCATTCTGGGTGAAGCTCACTGCCGTGGGGCATGGACCCAAGCAGGCCTGTGCTGAGTGGCACATGGCAAGGAGCCGAGGCCTCCTGACAGCACTGGCGTGAGCAGCCCTCTTCCAGCCCCTGCTGAGCCTTGAGAGGACTGCAGCCCTGGCCATCGCCTGACTGCCGCACCTCATGAGGAGACAATGAGCCAGAACCCAGAAGAGCTTCTCCTGACTACCTGACCTACAGACACTGTGAAATAATAAATGCTTGTTGCTTTAAGTTGCTAGGTTTTGAGGCAATTTGTTATACAGTGAGAGAGAACCCATGTGCCAGTCTGCAGACCTGAAACAAGGTCATCAAGGAAACGGCTGCCAGGGTCAGCTGAAGCGCTGAGTCTTCCTTGTGCAAATGGCCGTGCAGTGCTAACCAAGCCCCGAGGACTGGTGGCGTGGTCTCCGAAGTCCCTGTCCGTTGACCCTTTCCAAGCTCCCCTGTGTCCTAGTTTCACGTCATCCAGCTCACAGGCAGCAGAAGGCCAACACTGTGTGTTGGGGGACAGGTCTGCCTGGCTGTCAAACAGCTGTCGTGTCTGCCCTTGGGAACAGACCTTCAGGGAGCCACAGCCTGTCATTCCTGCCGACGCTTCCCGTGGGCCAGCTTTGCTGGTGAGCTTGTGCTTTTTCTGTTGGTTTCAAGGTCACCTCATCTGGAAGGGAATTATGCTTAACCTATCTCTTCTCTGAAGAGATGTGACTCCTCTCCTGAGAACAGAGCCTTTTGTGGGGAGGGCGCGTTTCCCCGACCTGGGCCACCACTTCTGCTTTGTGCTGCTGCTGCTAAGTCGCTTCAGTATGTCCGACTCTGTGCGACCCCATAGACTGCAGCCCACCAGGATCCCCCATCCCTGGGATTCTCCAGGCAAGAACACTGGAGTGGGTTGCCATTTTCTTCTCCAATGCATGAAAGTGAAAAGTGAAAGTGAAGTCACTCGGTCGTGTCCGACTCCTCGCGCCCCCATGGACTGCAGCCTACCAGGCTCCTCCATCCATGGGATTTTCCAGGCAAGAGTACTGGAGTGGGGTGCCGCTGCTTTGTGCTACAGGACCCAAGTGATCAGAACAAGGTGGACAGCTGACTCAGCTTGCCCAATTGATTTCTGTCCCTGGGAATTTGAAATTGGAATTTGGGAAGACTCAGTTGACCCCCCAGAACTAGTCTTGTAATTAGGAGCTGGGGAGGCATCTGCCACTATTAAAAAATAAACCGTTTTGCAGAGAGAAAAGACTGAAAACAGAGGAGCTGAGAAAAGAGTGGAGACTCGTGCAGTTCTGGAGAGGGGGCAGCAAGTACCACTGCCTGGCCTCAGCCTTGCTGGCCTGGTGCTGGCCCCTGGCTTGGCTTCTTGAGAGTCCCCAGACCCTTGGACCACAGCGCCCATTTCTGTTCAAGCAAAGCGGCTTTCTGTTACCACCCAATAAGCCTGAGCTAAGGCCCCACAGTTAGAAGGAATCTCAGAGAGTGGTCAGATCTTTTCAGTTTACAGTGAGGCTTCTGAGGCCCAGAGAGGTGCAGTGAAGTGCCCTCGGCCACACAGCCCATGTGTAGCAAAGCCAAGACCAGAACCCAGGTTTTCTGACTTCTGGGCTAGTGCTCTGTGACTCTCTGGGGCTGGTTGCATTTCCAAGGGCTAGGAGATGAGATCAAAGGAGGAAGAGATCTCAGGGTCAGCTGGCTCTGGACATAAATCAATGGTGTGGCTGCAGGTAAGTCACGTCACCTCTCAGACTCAGTGTTTTCATCTGGAATGTAAACGTAACCACATCTAATTCAAAAGGGTATAATGAGAGCTAGGGCTTCCCTGGTAGTTCAGCTGGTAAAGAATCTGCCTGCAATGCAGGAGACCCCAGTTCCATTCCTGGGTTGGAAAGATCTGCTGGAGAAGGAATAGGTTACCTATTCTAGTGTTCTTGGGCTTCCCTGGTGACTCAGCTGGTAAAGAATCTGCTGGCAATGTGGTAGATCTGGATTCGATTCCTGGGTTGGGAAGATCCCCTGGAGAAGGGAAAGGCTACCCTTTCCAGTATTCTGGCCTGGAGAATTCCATGAACTATATAGTCCATGGGGTCGCAAAGAGTCAGACCCAACTGAGAGACTTTCACTTCACTTTCAGTGAGAGCTAAATGAGAGCATATGTGGAGGAATTCAAGTCTCAAAAAAACTCAGACTACTCTGACAACAGTGATGACCAAGTCAGAATTGCCTTTCTCCGATTAAAAAGTTTCAGTTCTCCATCGCAGTTTCCCAACACCTGGGCTGACTCCAGTCAGAGTGAGGTCTGCAATTAAATGAGATTTGATCTACTTCCATATTAAAAAAAATAAGTGTTTTGAGAGGAAATGTATCTTAGGAAATGAATCAAAAAGAAATTATTAGGTGGTATGGGGACTGAGACTGTTCTAGAGGACAGAGTGGTCCCTTGTAAAGCAGTATCCTTCCTTTCTAATCTCGGTGTCTGATTTCTAGCAGAGTGAAGGGCAAGTGGCTCACCCGAGCCCACCCACAGGTAACAGGTGCTGCAGCCCCAGGCCCTGACTCATAGGGGTCACCAGAGAAACAGCTGGGCAGGCAAGGCCGGGCCCAGAAGGCGGCCAGACTGTATCACCCATTCCCATCACTGCCCTGGGCCCTGGTGTGACCCGCACTCACAGCCTCCCTTCTCCCTGGTCACAGGTTGCCCCCAGCCCCAGAAGGGGGGTGAGGGCGGGCTCAGGCATCCACCACCATGGTCAGGAGCCCCATCTCTCCCAGGTGCAGCAGGTCTGAGCATATGCATTTCCATGGCAATGAACTTCCCACCCACCTTCCTAAGTGTTCCTGTCTGGTTTCAGGGGTCCTAGAGCCTCCCTGCACCCTCTTCAGTATTTGAAAGGCGACTTCCCCTCTGATAAGTGTGACCAAGGTGACTCTGGTACTTCCCTCTATATTACAAACACACACACACACACACACACACACACACATATACAACCAAATGCAATCCAGACCTTACTCAGAGATTGAACAATGAATCTGAAAGCCTGACCCTAATCCCAATCCTAGAGGACCCAGAAGATGAAGAATGGGCCTTCAGCAGGTGGTGAAGCAAAATGGTGCAAAGTTCCCTACCTGACACTTTAATACCAATATCAGCCTTTAAATGTGACCAAGAAATGTTCATTTTGTTTTTTATGGGTAATGTGTCTGTGGGGAGATGAGCAACTCCAGGATGAGTCTAATTCACACAAATATTTCTGAGAGCAACTTGGTGATATGTTTGAGATACTTTAAAAGATAGGGAAAATATTACAGATGGCTGCCAGGATTTAGCTACAAGGATACTCACCATGGAGTCATTTATGACATGTATATATTTAAAAATCAGAAACAACATAAATGGACACCAGTTGGTTAAATAAATTGTGGTACATCCATAAAATGAATGCTCTGCTGACATTAAGGATAATATGTTGTTGAAATATATTTAATGCCATCAATAGTATTGGTGTATTACATAGTATTAGAATATCATCCCATTTTTTTTGGTAAAAAATTCATATGTGTGTGTGTGTATGATGCACATAGAGCCTGCATGAACTGAAGAAACTTAGAAAGAAATATACAAGAATAGAATAATAGCAGTGGTTTTCTCTGAGCAGTAAGATTATGACAATTTCTAATGTCATTCTTTGTGTTTACCCATAATCTCTAATGTTTCTACAAGGCACATGCATTATCTGTATAATAAAACTAACAGCTTTTCTTTCTTTGTTTCTTTTTGTTAAGGAAGAGAAAGATGGCCCAGGAAGGACCCTTAAGAATAGAGACAAAGTCAGGTGAGATCTCCCCACATCCTTTCTGACGAGAAGCACCTTGGATCTTTCTGTTTCCTGGGAGTGGCCAGTGAAGTTGTGCCCTAGCCAAGCGCTCACCTAGAGGAAGGGGGCAAATGGACCCCACTCAAAGGATAATTCAAAGGGAAAAGAGGAGGGACTTCCCTGGTGCTCCAGTGTCTAAGACTGTACTCCCAGTTCAGGGGGCTGGGGTTTGACCCCTGGTCAGGGAACTAGGAGTTCTCATGCCACAACCAAAGATCCTGCATTCCACAACTAAGACTCAGTGCAGCCAAAAAAAAAGGTGGGGGGCGGGGGATAAAAGGGAACAAGATGAATGTGGGTAGATGTTTACAGCCATGAATACACACCCTCCCACCACTGCTCCCAGGGGTCTCTGCACCCCACCCTCCTCTCTCGCCTGAGCAATCACAGTGCTCCTGGAGTAGAGGAGGATTTCCCACAGTCCATCCCCAACAAGCCAGACTTGTTCTTTTAGAATGTCAGATCGTGTTGCTCTTACGCTCAGAACTTCCAGCGTTTGCCCTTTTCTCTCAGAGAAAAATCCGAAGTTGATGCTGGCAATGCCTCAAGGATGGACCCTGCTCCTCCACACTCATCCCTTACCTGTTTTCCTCCCCTACCACCTCTGGGCTCCTCTCTTCTTCACACACACTGTGTACACTCTTTCCTCAGGGCCTTTGCACTCACAAAAGGTCCCTCCCATTTCTTCAGCTAGCCACATGGTCATCCCCTCAAAATTACATTTTTTTTTTCATTTTAAAATAGTCTTTGTTACTTTAAAGTATTTTCATACACTGAATTTTGGAGATGTACAGTTCTGAGTTTTAACATATATTGGGTTGGCCAGAAAGTTCATTTGGATTTTCCCCATCTTACAGAAAATCCAAATGAACTTTTTTTTTTTAATTGGAGTATAATTGCTTCACAATGTTGTGTTCTATACATACGTCCCTTCCCTCTCGAGCCTCCCTCCCGCCCCCCGCCCAGGTCATCACTGAGCGCTGAGCTGAGCTCCCTGTGCTATATACAGCAGCTTCCCGCTAGTGATCTGTTTTACACACAGTAGTGTATACATGTCAGCATCACCTTCCCAGTGGCACTTGCCCAGTCTGCACAAACAACAGCATGCTCACACTCTGCATCCCTTATGCTCCTCACCCTCCTTCGTTTGCCTCAGGAGCTCACTTAGCACCAGCTCACATCCTATCCGTTTCACTTGTCTGTGGTCTGTCTTCTGCTCAAATGTAAGTTCCTTGAGAGCGGAGATTGTGTTTCTGTCCCTGCTTGATGTGGGGCCCAGGGCAGTGCCAAGGGCACAGCAGGGGGCTGACAGACACTTGCCGGATGGACACCAGTATAAAGATATTTGCCATGTGCTGGAAACTGCGGGCTCTGCTCTAAGAACTTCACCTGCGTTGTTTCATTTTATGCTTACAACAACCCCATGAAGTCATTCTGTCTGTCTTTCTATGAGGTCACATAAACGGTCATCTTCCCTATTTTGTGCAGGACGAAGCAGACTCAGAGAGAGGAGGTAATGAACATAATCTGTCCAACGTCACAGCATAAGTGGCAGAGGTGAGGTCAGAACTCTGCCTGAGCATTCTGATGTCAGAATCTGTTTCCTCCACACTCTTGCTTTCCCTGTGTGGTCCCTAGACCAGCGGCATCAGCATAAGCTGGGAGCTTGTTTGGAATGCAGAGTCTCGGGCTATATGGCAGACCTACCGAATCAGGACCTGCATTTTAACACGACTTCCCAGGTGACTCCAGTGTACTCTAGCGTGAGAAGCTGTGCTGTGCCATCAGCTGTATAGAAAATAGGGGGCTTCACCGAGCAAGGGGCCGCCACAGTCTGGGTTAGTTTGGCCTTGGGATCTCTCCCTTTGCCCACTACCTTCCTATCCAGGAGCTCTTTAGTGTCCGTCTGGCTTTGGGGGGAGCCACGATTCATGATGAGTACAGAAAGCTCAGAGCCAGCCCCTGTCCAGGGGCCAGTCCTACTGTGGGCAACTTTGGTTATCCCTCTTGGAGAAAATTCTCTCAGCTCACTCAGACAAAACCACACGCGTGCCTCTTAAAAGCAAATGAGAGAGCCTGCTACTATCAGGGATACAGCACCGAGCCTGGAGCGGAAGGTGTTGCCACCTGACACTTAGGCACGGGGGCCAGGGAGGTTGTTAAAACCAAAACCTGCTTTCAATTAAATTATTAATGTCTGGAGCCCACCCTGACACTCATTTTTATCACCAAGGGCCACTTTCAGTCTTGACATTCATGAAGAATGAGCCTGTCATAAAACCAGAAATCCTCATTCCCAGTCTCGCCCAAGCCCATTAAAAACAAAAGTAAACATTATTAACTATAAACCCAGATATGCAAAAACCGCCTATGAAAATACACCAGCAGAGGGCGCTGTGACCCCATCAGTCCTTGCCCACTGACCACCCCCACCCCCCCACCTCCCTGCTCCAGAAGCAAAAGCTGCAAAGCTGCAAGAAAATAAATCACACAAGATTAGGGGTCTGGATCCTGGGTCCCACCCTGGCTTCATCTTTGGAATCTTGTGGGAGCCCAGGGCAACAGAAACCTCTGATCTGTGCCTGCAGGAGAGTCAGTGGTCACTCAAATAGGGATGGGTTCCCAAAGTCCACCTCCAGATCTGGCATTAGCAACTCAGAATGAAGTCACTTTCATTCTTGCTTTTATTCCCTTAACCAGCGCTTGCTGAGCACCTGTGATGAGTCAGGCACAGGGCTAGACTATGCATTTTCCCCATCAAGTGATGCCATAACAACAGCTAGATCCTGAGGCTAAAGCCTTTTAAGTCTTTAATAGAGAGGAAATAGAGCTAACAAGGTTATTTTCTGTTCCAGGGTCAGAGGAAAGGAATAGGGGAAGGGCAGTGTGGAGGAGAGGAAAGTAAGCGTGGGACGAAAAGAAGAAGAGAGACAAGTAGGAGCAAGAGGACCCTGGGGAAGAGGAAGCGAAGTTGGCTTCCAGCCCCTGCCTGGTGCATATAAAATATAACCTCAAGAAGTTAGTCTCTGGCTTCCTCCCATTCACCTTTCTAGACCCTGACTTGGGAATCACTCCAGAGCCTTGGACTGCCCAAGGATCCTGCAGCATGCTCCATCCTGCCCTGCCCACCACGGTCACCATGATCCAGGGTTTTCTATCCTCCACTCCCAATCCACATCCCCAGGCTTGCAGCTGCCCTTGTCAGCTCCGTGTTGGCAGCTGAGTCATCCATTAAACTAACACACACTGACATGCAGCAGGTTGGTCCTCCCAGGGACATTGTGCATCTTTTCGAGAAGACCCAACCAAATCTACCTCTAGGCGGTAGATTCCCAGACAGTGGGCTGAAAGGACATGACAACTTCAGGCTGTTCATGTCAATATCAGGCTGTTCATGTCAGGGGTGGTATTCTGAAAACAAAGCCAGAACACCTGTTGGGGGAGGGCGGGGTGGTCTCACACAATCTCTTAGAGGAGCCGGCAGGAGGGACTTCCGGTGGGGGTGCTGGTATGGAAAAGTCATTGGCAAGTCAAGGATTTGCAGGTCAGTGGTACATCTCTGAGCAGTTTTGAGTTTTGTGACTGTAACGTGTGTGTGTGTGTGTGTGTGTGTGCGCGCGCGTGCGTGCGTGCTGGGATGAGACCAGAGAGAGAAGGTCTGCAGGGCTGGATGCAGGAGAACCACTGAGGTTCTCAGAGCTGGGGCCTCTCTACAGTTGACGGCAGGCTCAGCCTCTGCAAGGGCCACCTCCCAGGAGCACCTCAGGGCGGAGCACGCTCTGAAGATCTTGACGGCAGAACAGGAGGCTGCATCGCCCGCTCCCCCTGTGGGAGACCTGCTCAGATAGTCCTGCCTCTCTGGAAGTCTGAGTTTTCCCAAAGGGCCTGCTGGAGGGAGGTAAGTGGACACCCAAGGGGCGGGAGGGACGGTGACAGGACCATGGCCCAGGCAGGCTTCCCCACGGCAGCCACCGGCCCTGGAGCAGGCGTCACCAGGGTGCTTGGCACTGAAGCTGTCCTTCGGGATGAATCTTGGGCATCGGACACATTGCTTCCGTGCTTCAGCTGCCCACCCCCAATCCCGCGGCCTCCTGAAGGATCCTAAGTCAGGCTTGCTGTTGCTCTGGAAGGGTCCACTGGCTGCACAGGAAGTGAAGCACTGTGGGAGGAAGTCTGTTTGCTCACCAGGCCTGGGTACAACAGGAAAAGGTGGTATGTGTCCACAGAAGGACTTAAAGCTGATGTAAAGCCCAGTCTGGTTTGCTATACCTTTGATAAGGCTGCTCTCACCACAGGGCCCATTCCCCCGGTTTTACCTCTCAAAGCCCCAGCCATTGGTGGTGACAGAGGTCAAATTAGAGGTTCAAGGGAGGGTTCTAGAGTGCTGATAATTTCCTATTCTTGACCTGGGTGGTGGTGATACGGGTGTGTGCTATGTATAAACATTTATTTATCAAACCGCAGATGCTAGATGGTGCAGCTGCTTTGGAAAACAGTTTGTCATTTCCTCAAAAACTTAACACGGAGTTACCACTATGACCCAGCAATTCCACTGCTAGGTATATGCCCTGAAGAATTGAAAATCTATGCTATACATACACACAAAACGTGTGCATGAATATTTATAGCAGCATTATTCATAATAGCAAATGTTCATCAGCTGGTGATGAATAACAAAATTCGATCTGTCCATACCATGGAATATTACTCAACCATAAAAAGCAGTGATGTGCTGATAGGTGCTATGATATGAGTGGACCTTGAAAGCATTCTGCTCAGTGAAAGAAGCCAGTCACAAAGGATGACATATAGTGTGATTTTATTTATGTTAAAAGTCCAGAATAGGCAAAACCACAGAGATAGAAAATAGATTGGTGATTGCTAGGGGCTGAGAGAGGGGGGAAGTGGGGAATGAGTGCTAATGGATAGGGATTTCTTTTGGGGGGTGATGGGAATGTTCTGGAATTACATAATGGCAATAATTACACATCTTTATGACTATAGGAAAGACAGTTCAAGTATACACTTTAAAAGGGTGAATTTTATAGTGTGTGAATTGTATCTCAAAAACTGGATCTTGTTCTCTTTGATCTACGAATGATACACCTTAATAATTTCTTTAAAAGTTGAAAAGTGAAGATGCCACTACTCTGTTGCTATGTTCCTGGCTCTTAAGAAAAGTCACTGCCAAAGTGCCGCCGCCTCTGTGACAGCTCCCTCATCCCTGCTCTGAGCTCCTCCAGCGTTTAGTCCTGACACCCCACTAACTACTTACTAGTTGGAGAGCCTGGCCATTCAGAGTGCAGCTGAGGACCAGCATGCCTGCATCTCTTGGAGGCTTTCTACATATGCAGCATTTCAGGCCCCTCCAGCCCGCTACATCAGACTCTGCCTTTCAAAAAGATTGCCAGGGCATTCACATGCACATTAATGTTTGAGAAACACTGCTCTCGCAGGCTTCCCCCAACCTCTTCCTCCTCCATCCACTGCCTACACCTGAAGGTTCTTGTTGTCTCTCCCCACCTGGTGCTCATCAACATTTGTGGATTCAGTGCTAGTGGCCTCAGAACTAAAGTCAATACCTACTCTAAGACCAGGATAGAGAAACGGAGATCTGGGGACACTTTGGTCAGATAAAAAGAGTACGTAAACTTTGCACATCCAAAGTGAGGTCTCCAAACACCATTTCCCACTGAAAGGCACCAGGGCCTTGGGAGAGATGGCTGATTCTAAGTCTAAGCAGAAAACATACAAGATGAGTCTTGTTTAAAATGTACAAGTCTTTGTGTTGTGTTGTGCTCAGTCGTGTCTGACTCTGCGACCCCACGGACTGTAGCCCACCAGGCTCCTCTGGCCATGGGATTTTCCAGGCAAGAATACTGGACTGGGTTGTCATTTCCTCCTCCAGGGGGTCTTCCTGACCCAGGGATCGAACCTGCGTCTACTTGCGTCTCCTGCATTGCAGGCAGGTTCTTTACCACTGAGCCACCAGGGAGTATAATGTTCTCTAGTCATTCCTAAAATATTCAGGAATCAAGTGGAAGAGACTCGCACTGGTCAAAACGGGAAGCATCCATTAGAATATTAACGGCAACGAATTGAAACACACGTTTGAAAATCCATGAATTCATGGTAATACTAAAAACTAGCCTCTGTTCACTGTTGGAGGATGGTAGGAAAGCAATTCGTTGTTCTGAAATGGTATATGGAGGAGAGCAGACAATTATCTTAGGTATGAGATAGCAGAGAAATAGTAGTATCTGATTCTATCATTCTTCCTTTATTTATAAGCTAGAATGCTTCCATGAAGGAGAAAACGATAGAATCAGATATCACTCTTTTGAAGCAGATCTTTCAAAAGATTCAGGCACTGACCATCTGCAGCATCTAATATGGAAAGAGACAGACACCACACGCCTCCTGTTGGAAGAATATCCACACTGAAACCAAACCTGAAAAGGATTAAGCTCTAGATCACCAATTTACAGGAAAAATACGGACAGAGGCCCTGTAAAATTATACCACAGAAAGGTTAGCAGCAAACTCTAGGCTGTGGTTAAATCTACAGAATAAAGAACCCAGTGTCTTCAACAAACAAATTACAAGAAAAAAGAAAAACAGATTAAAGCAGTTGAAAGTCAAAGCAACCAGTTTCAACAGATGAACCTCATTTGAACCCTGATTCAAACTGTTTTTCTAAAAATCCATTTATGACAATTTTTAGACTATTGGGAAATTTTTAAAAAATATTTGTTTTATACCAGAGCACAGTTGATTACAGGTGTACAGCAAAGTGATTTGTGATTCAGTTATACCCATAGAAGTAGCCATTTTTTTCTTTTCAAATTCTTTTCCCATTTAGGTTATTATAGAATCTTGAGCCAAGTTCCCTGTGCTATATAATAGGTCCTTGTGGGTTATCCATTTTAAATATACTAATGTGTACCTGTCAATCCCAAACTCCCAATCTATCTGTCCTTTTCCCCACTTTTCCCTCTGGTAACTGTAAGTTCCTAAGTCTGTGAGTGTTTCTGTTTTGTAAATAAGTTCATTTCTATCATTTAAAAAATATTTTGTATATTAACAGTATCATATTTAAGAGACAAGTGGAAAATTTGAACACTAGGAATTACTGGCTATGATACAAAAAGAGTTCTTTTTTGATTTACTAAAACTTTTACAGATGAAATAGTATGATATCTGGGATTTGCTTCAAAATAATAGAAGATGGGCTAAATGGAAGAGTGTGGGAAATGGAACCAGTTTGGTTATTTTGGGGGGTTGGCAGATTGATGGGTGTGTGGTAGTTCATGATACTAATCTACCTACGTTGGTGTATATTCAAAGGTCTCTAAAATTAAAAAAAACAAAAACAAAAGATTTATAACAAAGTGTTATGTAAGAAAAACAAACATATAAAAAAAAAAAACAGTTTAGGTCAAGGATCCATAGCTAAGAACAATAAGATCACCTTTCTTGTTTCCTTCTCAACATACTTACTCCTAACTAGATTTTCTATAACATAATAATTTGCTTTCAGAGGTGTTCTACAGAATGAGACACTCAAGTCACCATCCAAAAATGAAGCAGAAACTTAAACCTTATGAAAATTCAAGGAGAAAGAATTGGATACAGAAATAATTACGGGTGAGGCATGAGATTAGCTGAATTCGCATCAGAGGTCCACCAGCCGCGGGGAGGTCCAAGCTGCAGAGGTGCTTATGACTGCACTGGGGGTGGAAGTAGTGTGTCTGTGGGTTTCAACCCTGCCTGCATGGGCGAATCACCTGGAAGGCTCTGGAAACACAGGGATGCCCAGGATTCTACCCTAGCCCCATTAAATCTCTGCAGAAGGCCTGCGGTTTCAGTGATGGCCAAGCCCTGACCCAACCCCCCGCCAGGTGACTGATCCTGACACACAGCCAGAGAGAGAGAGGACTGTGGCCAGCTTGCTCATATTTAAGTAGCTGGGTAAACCTGCTGGGAAATGCTGGCGGCAGCCACTGCCAGATAAATGGCAGAGTGAGTTGCTAAGTGAACACTGGGCGTCAACATCATTCTGTTTGCTGTGAGTCACCTGAGGCCATTTGGAGCCACTGTGTCCAACCTGAGTTGCTTCTCTCTGGGTCTCAGGTGTGGCTGAGATCCAAGGAGGCCACAGGTTGGCTCCTGTGGGCTCAGCCGCGGGCTCCTGGGCTGCAGGTTTTGGCAGCACGTATGTAGCAAGCGCCTAGGATCAACAGCTGGCCGGCGGAAGTCGTGGTCGGGATCAAGTTGGGGGAGGAAAGTTTTGGGGTCCACAAAGGTGGCCTCCTGACGCATGCTGGACTGTGAGTCAACCCCAGGAACACCTAGTGGCTAAGCAGGCAGTGCCAAGCCCAGACTCCATCTCCATGGCAACAAAATCCCTTCCGCAGGATCTAGGGCTGGTGCTGAATGGCGACTTTCATCAGGGCCACCGTAGAAAGTTAAACTGGCTAATTGACAGGGAACCGAGAGTTTAAAGTCAGTGTGTCAGAAGCCATGGCCCCCTGGCGATTGAGGCAGGCAGTTTCTAAGCAATTATGGTTCATTATGGGCTTCCCTGGCGACTCAGCCAGTAAAGAATCTGCCTGCAAGGCAGAGTACCTGGGTTTGATCCCTGGGTTGGGAAGATCCCCTGGAGAAGGGAATGGCAACCCACTCCAGTATTCTTGCCTGGAGAATTCCATGGACAGAGGAGCCTGGGGGGCTACAGTCCATGGGGTTGCAAAGTCAGACATGACTGAATGACTAACACTTTTAAGGGAAAATGTGATTTGAGTTTCCAGAATTCCATTCCCAGGTATTCACCATGGTGCAGACCAAGGTCCTCTCACCCCAGCCTCCCCGCCGAGTAGAGGTGGCTGGACATCTCCCCAGCCTGTGTGGGTGCTGCCTGGCCTCACGCTGATCCAGCAGGAGCCTGTCACTCTCAGCCCAGAGGGGCGCCCCCCTCCCACACAGGGGCCATGACTCAGCCGACCTCCTACCACACCCTCATTCTGCTCTGGGTGTGACCCACCCTTTGACCTTCCCCTTGCCTCAGCCCCACCCGTGTGTACCTGCTCTGACTGCTGGCCAGCTCAGCATTGCTCATGGCCCCTAGCCCTGGGGTCCTTCTGGTTTGGCCTCTCCCAAGAACATCCCTTCTCAGGTAGTCCTATTCGTTATGTCCTGGCCTTTCTGGGCCCTTCCCCTCTCTGGCCCTGGCCCTAGGTGTCCTGGCATCCCTCACCTGCTGCCAGGTAACAGGAAGGCAGGAATCTGGATCATATCACTGGACAATGATAAATTTAAGACTCTTCAATTCAGTCGTTCAGTCGTGTCCAACTCTTTGTGACCCCATGAATCGCAGCACACCAGGCCTCCTTGTCCATCACCAACTCCCAGAGTTCACTCAAACTCAGATGCATCCAGTTGGTGATGCCATCCAGCCATCTCATCTTCTGTCATCCCCTTCTCCTCCTGCCCGCAATCCCTCCCAGCATCAGGGTCTTTTCCAATCAGTCAACTCTTCACATAAGGTGGCCAAAGTATTGGAGTTTCAGCCTCAGCATCAATCGTTCCAATGAACACCCAGGACTGATCTCCTTTAGGATGGACTGGTTGGATCTCCTTGCAGTCCAAGGGACTCTCAAGAGTCTTCTCCAACAGCACAGTTCAAAACCATCAATTCTTCGGTGCTCAGCTTTCTTCACAGTCCAACTCTCACATGCATACATGACCACTGGAAAAACCAGAGCCTTGACTAGACGGACCTTTGTTGGAAAAGTATTATCTCTGCTTTTGAATATGCTATCTAGGTTGGTCATAACTTTCCTTCAAAGGAGTAAGCATCTTTTAATTTCCTGGCTGCCATCACCATCTGCAGTGATTTTGAACCCCAGAAAAATAAAGTCTGACACTGTTTCCACTGTTTCCCCATCTATTTCCCATGAAGTGATGGGACCAGATGCCATGATCTTAGTTTTCTGAATGTTGAGCTTTAAGCCAACTTTTTCCCTCTCCTCTCTCACTTTCATCAGGAGGCTTTTTAGTTCCTCTTCACTTTCTGCCATAAGGGTGGTGTCATCTGCATATCTGAGGTTATTGATATTTCTCCTGGCAATCTTGATTCCAGCTTGTGCTTCTTCCAGCCCAGCGTTTCTCATGATGTACTCTGCATATAAGTTAAATAAGCAGGGTGACCATACACAGCCTTGACGTACTCCTTTTCCTATTTGGAACCAGTCTGTTGTTCCATGTCCTTAAGAAGCATCAAACTTTGGTGCAGCAGGGTCCACATGGGGCTGGAGGAAGGCAGTGTGAGATGTAGGTGTGAGGGCAAGATCTGTGGCCTCTGGAATCAGGACAGTTCGCTGGGGGAGTTGGGACTTGAAGCAGGTACGGAGGCCAGGCTGTGTGTGAGTCTGGGGGTGAGAAGTGGAGGGACTGGGCAGCAGGAATAAGTCACCTTCCTTCTCTAGCTGGCAAGCCCCAACCTGTCCTGGCCTTCCGCCACCTCTCACCCCNGTTTCTCCACACGTAGCAGGGCCCTCGTTCAAGTTCATTGTCCAACTATGTCCAAGAGAGCTGAAGAGCAACGTCAGGATAACGTGCCTCTGAGCTATTTGTATAAAATGCAGATTCCACCTTCTTGTTCCTAAAGATTCTAATTCAAGAAGATGAGGACGGGGCCCAGGAATCTGCATTTTAACAGACACTGGGAGAGATTCCCAGGCATGGTGGCTAGGTTCCACTTGGAGCAATACCAGCTGAAGCTTTGGGGCACTACTGACTGAGAGAAGCCTGCAGCCAGCAGCTCCTCCTTCCTTTCTGAGCATCTCCTCTGGCTTGGTGTGACTTCAGGGTCTGCAACTCTAGAGCATTTTTTCCCCTGCACTCAGCCTCTTCAGCTTTCCCAGGCCTGGTTTTACTTATTTTTCTTTCTCCTGACCTCACTGGAACATTGAGCTCCATTCTTTTAGTAGGTAAGCTCTTTATAAGCATCAGCCTAGGATTTTGGGAAGCCTCAAACAGTTGTGCAGCATTGGATAAATCCTGTAAGAAATGAAATTATCATTTGCCAGCCATTATTATGGAACTTGCATTCTTCAACCATATAATTTTCTTTTCTTAAATGGTTCTGATTTGAGTCTAAAGCACCTCCCTTCCCTTCCCACCCCCATTCCTCTGAGCTGAGCCTCCTGAACTCTAGATTTTGCACTGTCAATCACAATTTCTTTCATTCTTTTTATTCTTCATGGAATGAGAGAGGCACAAATAATGTTTTTAAATAAAATTTAGAAAATGTCTACATGTCCTTATCTCCTGGAAGAACTTTAAGTAACTACATTTCCCTGGGGTTTACTTTCCTGCCTGGTGCAACCTGCTATCATAAAAATAGAAAGTTGGCAGACAAATATACAGAGTCCACAGAGTTGGGTATTTCCTTATTGCATTTTTAAGAGTAGTATTTTGTAATTGCTGTGATAATACAAGGGATGATATTTGTAAGAGTAAGCCCAGAGCACATTCCCTGCTGGTGTCTGCCCTCTGATAACCCCGTGTGGTACCAGGAGGGGATCATCAGAGAACATTAATAAGGAGGAAGCTGAGAGCTGGCGCCAGGAGAGCTGCAGAGACAGAAAGCAGTAACTAGGCCAGGCAGGCCCGTCATTTTTGCACTTTGCACAAGAAGTGAGAAATGGAAAACATTCTCTCTGCCTTCCCAGGATTGATGTCTTTGAGCTGTGGTGCTGGTGAAGAGTCCCATGGACTGCAAGGAGATCAAACCAGTCAATCCTAAAGGAGTTCAACCTTGAGTATTCATTGGAAGGGTGGGCTGAGGTGGAAGCTCCAATACTCTGGCCACGTGATACAAACAGCTGACTCGTTGGAAAAGACCCTGAGGCTGGGAAAGATTGAAGGCAGGAGAAGAGGGTGACAGAGGATGAGATGGTTGGATGGCATCACCAACTCAATGGACATGAGTTTGAACAAACTCTGGAAGATAGTGAAGGACAGGGAACCCTGGCGTGCTGCAGTTCATGGGGCTGCAAAGAGTCAGACACGACTGAGCAATTGAACAACACCACCTTCCCAGCAAATATGGTGCCTGGCTCAGAATTTCCTCTGACTTTGTGTCGCCAAGACACTAGCTGCCCAGTTGCATGGAGCCAGAGCCAAAGAGAAACTGTTCAAGAGAGTTCAGGAAAATGACTGTCTCTCAGTTCTGTGAGGACACATGGGTTCTGGCTGAGATGAGAGATTTGAGAGGGTCATAACTGAGCTCCAGATGCATCTAGAACGCTCTCAAAATATCACTTTTCTAAAATGTTTTGTCACTTTCTAAAAATTATATTTTCAAGTTAGATTCCGAAATGTGTTTTCCACTATTTATTGGGTCTTTAAGAAAGAGAAAATGCATTTCCTTGCTGGGCAGAAGGGTGCCGGACTTGCAGGAATCTTCTGGGTTGTAGCCACAGAAACATCAGTTCAGCTTACTTTCTAACCAGGGACAACATGCTCTGCAGCAGCCGTGGAGGCCCCAGGGACCCCACAGGCTGCGCAGGGCCTCTAGCCCAGGACTAGAACGGGAGCACCCCCGGGTCCTCCAGGGAGCCGCTGGGCTCCAGGTCACTGACTGCAAGACTTGTTTGACCATGCAAGTGCCCGGGGTGTGTTTCCACTTCTTACATTTGCTCATTCTCCCTGAGAGGGGTCCGTGTCATTGTCTGTTTACAGAGCAGGAAAGCAAGGCTGAGGGAGGCTAACAGCTGGCCCTGAGTCACAATCCCCCACTGAACGTGGTGCTGCCTACCTGGGCATCCTGGGTGCCTAGAACACCCAGGGTATATGCAATGAAGGACAGAAAAGGGGCTCAGGGATCAAACCCAGCTGCTGTGATTCACAAACCAGAGTCTTTCCACCTCATCAAAAAGGCAGGAAAATGATCTTTGGCTTTTCCACTGAAGACCCAAGAAATCCACCTCCCCGCCTTTTCTGCTCTGATTCTGGAGCTGCGAAAGCCAGTCACCATTTCCTGCCTTAAAACCGAAGAATAAATTTTACAGTTATAAATATGAACATCACAAAGGACACGCTCTGGCTCATGGGGAGGACAAGTAGCTACAGCTACACAGAGCGTTGAGATTTATTTCATAAGTCACCACCAGGCCATCTCAAAATGGCATTTGGGAGACAGAGAAAATGAAAGTGTTCTCACTCTGATTTGTTACTTGTTGTAATACCAAGCAAAGGACTGGGGGCGATCCTGGGCCAAACTTGGAGGGCCGGGAGAAACCTGCCTGTGTCATGTAGACGTAATCCAGAGAAGCTTGTTTCAGACAGAACGTTTTGCCTCTGAAAATCCTGAAACCTTCCTAGCCCTTGAATGTGGTAGAATTCGTCTGAACATTTTAGGAACCATTTAAGCACATGCACTGGAGGCGAGGAGTGGGAGTGGTGGTCTTTAAGGAGTGGTCTCTTGAGCTTCCCTGGTGGCTCAGATGGTAAAGAATCTGCCTGCAATGCGGAAGACCTGGGTTAGGGAGATCCCCTGGAGAAGGAAATGGCAACCCACCCCAGTATTCTGCATGGTAAATCCCATGGACAGAGGAGCCTGGCGGGCTACAGTCCATCCAGTCACAAAAGAGTAAGACACGACTTAGAGACGAAACAGCAACAAACTCCATTTTGAGGGCCAAAAATGAGATGGGCAGGAAACCAAGGTCTTGCCAGAGTGGTTTCACAGACAGAAATGCAAAGAGAAAAAATGTCCCAGGAGAATACATGATGTGACTGACGGTGACATGAAGTGAAAAGGCCATCATAAATTCTTATAAAAAAACATAGCGGACAGAGGGTCCCCAGATGCTTGAGAGTGCATTCAGGTCTTACCTCTTCCAGGGAGGTGCTTGTGGCAACACCAGCATCTAAGCTCTTCCCCTTCTTTAACCTCATCTGAAGTTTTATAACAAGCAGAATACACCACAGTATTAAAAAAAAAATCCAGTCTTAACTGGATTTGACTGGACTCCTTTCTCTAGTATCCACTTCCTCAATGAGAAGAAGGATGCCTCGTTAGCACTGTCTTTGGATCCAGGCAAGAGGAAGCCTGTTCCTGGTGCAGCACTTTCATGGGTTAAGTCCATATTCTGACTTCTGGAATATTCCCCAGGAGCTCAGGGCCACATAGGCCCCTCTTCACATCTGTCTCCCTGGACAGACAGCACTGCCAGTCCCTGAATGGCCAAGGGGGAGCTATTGGCAGTGAGTCTGCTTGGACACGGAGCTGGAAGTCCACCAGCCCCATGTGAGAGTTTTCATGGTGCCAGAGCCTGCTGGGAAGAAACGGGGGTTGGACTGTGGGCTGGGCTCTGGGACCATCTCCCTGTGCCACTGCTTTCTAGTACAGAATTCTGAAGATGCCAGAAATTCTCCATGTGAACTGGACTTTCCAGCCTTGTGTTGCTCTGAGGAACTTAAGGCAAGGATATAGGGACACTTCACAGATATAGAGGTTGCCTGGCTGGCAGTGGGAGGGGTGAGGAGACGTCTCTGGCAACAAGGCTGGGGGCTTGCCTGGATGTCTTCTTCGAGGCTCCTCGCCTGCTCAAGGCAGCCCAGGCATGTCCTAGCTAACTCAGTTCCTGAAAGTTCTGTTTAATTTTCGTCTTGCTATCGATATCACATCTCTGGAAACAAGAAATGAGTCACCAAAATAATGAAATGCCTGGCTAAGCTTGAACACACCACCAGGGGACTTTCTAAATAAATAGGTTATGAAAAAGTGGAAACTGCAGGTCCCCATAATGAATTCAAAGACTCTGTTCCAAGATGGAAATAATGTTAAATAAGGGAGTTTAAAGCAAAGAAGGTAATTAGGAGAGAATGGTGGCTGACACTGAACTTAGACTGCACCAGGGCTCCATCTCAAAAACAAATGGGCCTCATTTGTAGCAGTGGTTCTGGGTGTTGCTCTGTTGATTTCAAACACAGCATAACTTCTCTCTTTTGTGGGCCACTCACCTAAAATGTGGGTAAATGTACTTGGTCAGGCTAGACCGACACTTTCTTCTACTACACTTAAAAGATTTACTAAGAAAATTCAGTGGACAAATAGGCATTCAAGGAGAAATTTAGGTTTAATTAAGAAAGCAGCTCTTTAAAGGACTTTTGCAGAATAATTGTTGGTATGCAAATAGTACGATGAACTACAAATGAGTCATCCACTCTTTGAAGGAGGCTGAACGGGATCTCTTCTTGGAAGGACTTGGGACAGTTTTGTTGAACAATAGCGAGTTCCATGTCATCCTCATCAAGCAATAATGACAGTCCTCTTCAGCCTAACGACAATCAGGTAATATCTTTTAGGTGATTACTACAAAATAGGCCTTTGGTTGAATGCTTTCCAAGCAGTTAGCCCTCACAACAAGCCTATGAAATGTTGGTTACTAGTATTATGGCCATTTGACAGATGAGGAGACTGAGGCTTTGGGAGGCCGAGGGCCATGCCCAAGTTAGCCACCTAAATACTAGGTATCTAAAGATGGGTACAGTCACCTCTCTGCCTTTAGGAAGTTTACTATCTAGTTTTTTGGTTTTTTTTTTTAAGATTTATGTATTTGTTTTATTTTTTGGCTGCCTGGTCTTCATTGCGGCTCACGGGCTTTCCTCTAGTTGCAATGAGTGGGGGCCACGCTTCATCGTGGTGCATGGGCTTTTCATTGTGGTGCTTGTTTTGTTGTGGAGCACAGGATCTAGGGCACATGCGCTCAGTGGTTGAGACTCCCAGGCCCAGAGCACAGGCTCAGTGGTTGTGGCTCATGGGCTTAATTGCTCCGCAGCCTGTGGGATCTTCCAGGACTAGGCATCGAACCCCTGTTTCCTGCATCGGCAGGCAGATTCTTAAACACTGGACCACCAGGGAAGCGCTGCGTGCACGCGCATGCTCGGTCGCTTAGTCTTTTCCAACCTCGGAAGCCCTGGTATTTTTTAAATGTTGTAAATTTTCTAATCTTAATAAGCTCAGACCAGCTTTGTCTTCCAACTGATCTGAATTGGGTATGTCTCACTAAAGTAAGTAAAACAAGATGAGATATTTTTCTAACCAATTAACTATTGTCATGGATTATAAGAGGAATGAGGGGAAACCTGAGTGATGAAATATCCAGTCCGCACTTGGGAAGCAACTGCCTGAAAAATATTCTCATTTCTAGACTGGCACATGGTATGTATTATGCCTGAACAGTGACAAAAACAGTGCTGATTTTGTAACAAAACCTCAGGGAAGCTATTAACAAGTTGGCATTTCTAATTCATGTGGAAATGTTCATTTTATTTATCAGAGAACTGCAGCAGTGGTGTTCATTTAATTAAGAATCTGGTGCTGTGGAAGGGCAATTTTGTGAAGTGTGTAATATTGCAAACAAACATGATTTCAGATTCAGTCATGAGTTTAAGGGTTAGCTCATTTTCCTGTGACCCACTCATTTCACACAGTTTGAGAGTTGCATAACAAAAGAATAATATCATTATGTTGTATCATTTTATAAGATTTTTTTAAAGGCAAATCCATCTAACTAGTAACTGTACTAGGCTCCGAAAGAGCCAGAAAGAACAGTGCTTCCAACTTTTGACAACAGCCTAAGGAAACTATCTCTGTGTATTAGAAAGCAGGTGAACAGCTAGCTGGTTTCTCAACTGTAAATAAAGTGTTGGCGTATTCTAATCTATGTGATAGGCATTATAAAATCAAGAAGTGAGAAGGCGGGTTTGAATGAGGAGTCTGAGAAAAGCAGAGGATGGGAATCAGATGGAGACTGGAAGGGGACAAAGAGACTAGAAACGGTGGCAGGGGAGAGCACCCACTCTCCGCATCTGACACCCACACCTTCTCCAAGAAACACTGCTCACCTGTCAAAGCTGTAGGCCCACCTGTCTTCAGGATCCAGGTGCCTGCCAGTGGGTGTGCCACTTCCACAGCCCAGCCTTCCTAGCCTGCCCCACCTCCAGGTCTGCATCCATTGTTTACTGTTGAGCACTAGCTAAGCGCCAGGGGCTGGGGTGTGTCACACCTACGAACCAGAACAGGTCCCTGGCCTCTAAAGCTGATGTTCTGGTCAGAGGAGACAGTCGTGAATAAGTAGATAAGTAACTGTGAAAGATGGAGGTGACTATTTGTGCTGTGATGAAAATAAAGCGAGGTAAAGGGGTTGAGTGTGATGGAGGGACACAGGGGATGCCGAAAGGCCTCTCTGAGGTTGTGACATCTTAGCAGGGAAGAAGCCAGCCATGGGAGGCTCCAGAGGGGGTGGGGTGGGGGAAGCATCCCAGAGGGAGCAGGTGCCAGGGCCCTGGGGCAGGAAGGAGTTTGTTTTATCTGAAGATGAGTAAGAAGGTGTCAGTGTAGCTGAACCATAGGAAGGGAGAAAATAGGAGATGAGGTGGGAAACCACAGAGGCCAAATCCTGTGGTCATCTAGGCCAGGGCTAAACTCTGGGATTCTCCTCTAAGTGGAATGGGAAGTGATTGAAAGATCTCTAGTAGGGAAGTGATGATGGATTTCCATTTTTCTAATGTTGCTTGTTGGAGCTTGGGTCATGGGAAGATGAGAGTAAGGAGGTGTGTAAAGAGAGTGACCAGTCATAGCATCCATCTTCTCCCCTAGAGGTGAGTGCAGGAGTGGGTCTGTGACCCTGCTGGGGCCTGGAGGCCTGTCCATGGGATGTTTCTGTGGAAGTGTCTTTGGTGTTGAGCCACAATTTCCACCCTTTGGAGAAGCCAGAGAAAGTGACAAAGGGCTAAGAGAAGGATGGGAATACCTGCCTTCTCTGGGGTCCCAGTGCTGCCTGACCTCCTCCAGCTCTTCCTTTGATTCCCGAACTTTTAGCCAAAGGAGTTCTAAGAAAGATTTGGAGGTGGAAAGACATGGAGGAGTTCTAAGAAAGAGATGGAAAGTCCTTCCAAGTTAGAGATGGAAAGCAGATGGCCAGGGAGGAGTGGAAGAAAACAGAGGGGGAGACCGACCTTGGCCTTGAATGTGGGTGGGATCCAAGAAGAGGGAAGCAGAGATGCATGAGCTTTGGCTCAAAGATCTCAAGCAGAGAGGACTCTCTGACCCTGGCAAGAGGACAACTGTGTGTTTTCTGTCCCGACATCCAAGTTACTCATTTCCCCAGGTGATACTGCAGCTGGGGGACCTATGAGCAGTCCTGCAGCTAACAGCTCACAATTCTGAGTTAAAAAAACCCAGGATGGTATTTAAACCAAGAAGTAAGGATGCAAGGGCAGTGCCTCAATATGCATAGCACAGGGGGCAAAGCATAATTAATTTACAAGGATTTCCTTTAAAATATGGAGAGGGGACTTTCCTGGTGGTCCAGGGGTTAAGACTGAGCTCCCCCTGCAGGGGGTACAGTGTCAATCCCTCATTGAGGAACTAAGATCCCATATGCCACTCGACATGGCCAAAAAATAAATAAAAGTTTTAAAAATATATGTATATGTAACGAAAAAAGATCCTGAACATTTTCCTATACATCCTAATGGAAATTAACAAAGATAAGCAAAAATGTCACAAATACTGTTATTATTCTGTGTGACATCCTATTATTTTTATTGTTCAGTTCAGTTCAGTCACTCAGTCGTGTCCGACTCTTTGCGACCCCATGAATCGCAGCATGCCAGGCCTCCCTGTCCATCACCAACTCCCAGAGTTCACCCAAACTCATGTCCATCGAGTTGGTGATGCCATCCAGTCATCTCATCCTCTGTCGTCCCCTTCTCCTCCTGCCTCAATCCCTCCCAGCATCAGAGTCTTTTCCAGGGAGTCAACTCTTCGCATGAGGTGGCCAAAGTATTGGAGTTTCAGCTTTAGCATCAGTCCTTCCAAAGAACATCCAGGACTGATCTCCTTTAGGATGGACTGGTTGGATCTCCTTGCAGTCCAAGGGACTCTCAAGAGTCTTTTCCAACACCACAGTTCAAAAGCATCAATTCTTTAGTGCTCAGCTTTCTTCACAGTCCAACTCTCACATCCATACATGACCACTGGAAAAACCATAGCCTTGACTAGACAGACCTTTGTTGGCAAAGTAATATCCCTGCTTTTGAATATGCTATCTAGGTTGGTCATAACTTTCCTTCCAAGGAGTAAGCATCTTTTAATTTCCTGGCTGCCATCACCATCTGCAGTGATTTTGGACACCCCCAAAATAAAGTCTGACACTGTTTCCACTGGTTCCCCATCTATTTCCCATGA
>SJYQ01002065.1:0-26196 GCA_006410935.1 Redunca redunca
TAATCCCAGGGCATGTCTTCCTCATGACCAGCACCCACACTGACACGGGACTACGGGAGCCCACCCCGGGCAGGCGCGGAAAGCGCCTCAGCCCCGCCACAGCCAAGTGGCCGCCTCTGCTCGGCCCCGGGAGGCAGTCCTGGCCAGCCAGCGCGCGACCCCCGCAATGTCACGAGCCCTCTCCCTTGTCTGCCGCCGCCACTCTCCTCTCAAGTCTGGTCACGGGCCTGGCACACAACAAGCACCCGTTCATTTGCTGGATACGTTTTAATGGAATTAAAAAATTATTTATTACCCAGTCTCCTTTAATTAAGAAGCCATATAAGATTATACAAGAACTGCAAAACTTCCCCCTCAGCTGCAGCTAACACACCTGTGACCACCCAGCTGTCCCCTCTCCCAGCCAGGTCCCCGTCAGCCGGAGACCAGTCACTCATTCACTGAAAGGTGTCTTCTGCGACAAAGCCCTCCCAGCCGCATGTGTACCTGCCCGAGACCCGTGCACGCGTGTGGACTGCTGGGGGCTTGGAAAGTGCGTGTTCCAAAGAGATGGGCTGCTCCCTATACTGGCTGGCAAAGACTGCATGAGAGCAAGAATGTAAACCACGTCACTGACAACTTTTGTACCGACGTTATATTTTGGACATATCGATACATCAGCAAAGCGTGACCCCCTTCACAACTTCCTCTTTTTAGGGCGTGGCTCCTGGAAAACTGAACGTGGCCTCCGAGGCTCCCCTCGCGCTCGCTGCCGCTGCTGACCCGGACTTCCCTCCTGCTGACTCTCCTCGGGCGGCGGACAGCCTGCTACTGTTCTATTCTTATAACCAGGCCCAGTATTCAACACCAGCACAGCCTCGCACAGGGATGTCCCCGCTGCATCCACCTGCGCCTTCAGCACTCTGTTTTATCACCTCCGGTCCCCGGGGCCAGCTTTCAGGAGCCTCTGGTCCTCGTCTGGGGGGCTGGACACAGGGCCGAGTCACTGCTTGCCATGCCAGGGCAAAAGCAAACCCAGCACGTGGAGACACAATCACCACGGTGGCTTCGTGTCCTCCTGCTCCAGCGCCCACTTTGTTAATGGGATACACAGGGGACTGCAGGAGAACAGCCTCGGCGTTTACACGAGTTTGGATTTCCAGTGATTTTTATTAAGGAACAGCGGGCACCTTGCCAGCTTTGGGGGTGGGGGGTAAGGGCAGGAGAGCGCGAGAGAGAAGCCAACAGCTGTTTCGAGTTATAAACTTCTGTCTAAACTGGTAGCATCCCACTGTGGTTCTGCTGCCTTTGGGGTTTGCAAATGGAGTGGGCGCCTATTTTAGCTCTGGGTTAACAAGCAGTCTCTCCCACCAGCTACTGTCACAGTTCACTGCCCGGCTGGGCCCTGCTGGCTCAGGCCTGCCTCCAGGCATCCTGAGAGCAGGGGACGGCGTGGAGGGCAGAGTGGAGAGGAGAGAAGGGAGGTTAACTCTGTTCTGTAATTGACTCCTATGGTTTCCAGACACAAGCCCCACCCACTAGACCGGGCCAGCTGGTGGGCCTGCGGTGGACTCGGGGCAGCCTCTTCTCACAGCTCTGCTGGAGGGGCCTGCCGGCCACAGGCCTCCTTCGATCCCCTCCCCAATCAAACGGGGCCAGCACCAAGCGGGCGAGGGAGACGGGTGGGACTGGAGGTTTACCGTCACAGCCGTGGCGTCCTGGTGGGTGAACTATGTCCCAGATCATGTGGAGCACTGACCCAGCGTCTGGGGCAGTCCCCTTCCCCATCCTCTCCAAGCGACAGGCCCTGCTCCAGGAGCGCCCACGCCCTGGGCCGGCCAGCACCGACGGGAGGCACCTCACCTCCCCCTGTCACTGCCACCCACTGCGGTGCAGGCTTCAGCTGCCCAGAACACTCTCCTGAGAGCCAGGTTGCTTCCTGTCGGAGACAGTCTCCTAGAAGACAGTCACGGGGTAGTACCAGAGATGTGTCTGATCACAGACCAAAGCCCGGAGTGAGAGCAAAGCTGGGGAGGGCAGACACGAGCAGTGAGTGGACCAGGTGCCATGCAGAGCCAGGTCAGGGGCACCCCCCAGCGGGGGCCGGGGTTGCCAAGGCGATGCCTGCCTCTGCCCACGACGCAGCATGTGAGGCTGGTCTGGTAACGTGGGCTCTGCGTGTGTGTCCTGGCTCGAGGACGCTCTCAGCAGTCACCTCCCCCGCCAGCCCACACCCGGGGTGCTACGGATGCTTAGGAAACCAGGAAGTCAAGCTCCTGACTCTCCCGGGACGACAGGGCCTATGAAAGGAAGAGCTCAGGGCTTTTCTTGGTAGACAGAATGTCAACTGTGAAGAGGCAGGTTTCAGAGTCTGAGGATTTCCAGCCTGAAAGGGAACCCGGGGCGAGCTGGCCTAGCTCCCCTTCGTGGCTCCGACGCCGCTGGTCCAGGCCGATGAGAGCAGCGGCGGGATGGGCCCCGGGCCTTACTGCCTGGCCATGCCTGCCTGTCATTCTCCTCGATTCCCTCGGACAGGGCAGTCACTTGGAGACATTTTCTAGCACTTCAACTGCTCAGACTTTAATCCGCCCATAAGTTTTTTTCTCTCTCTAATGGAAATATGTCAAGCTAATGTGATGAAGGATAATGGAATCTGACACGGCTTTAACTTGCTGGATAAGTAGGCTTCTCCCTCAAACACAAACGTCTTTACTGCCTCGGACCTTTTCACTCCTCAGACACAACCAAACATGTGCCCCCAGGAAGGAAATCTGGTCCATGCACTGGTGAGTCAGACAAACAGATGTCCACATTTCTGCACTCCCAAGCTGCATTCTGAAACCCAAAGCTGCAGCCATGTGCGCCCCGGCCTCTGTGCTGGGAACTTTCAGCTGGGCCTCTCAGGATGCGCTACTTTCTAGTTCCATGAGGCCTGGGGCTCCTCAGGGTAGCCCTTCTGGAGGCAGAGGGGCCTGCCCAGCAGGATCACTGGGCTCCCTGCCTGATGACGACACAGCGGTGAAGGTGGGGAAGGAGAGCTGAGGCCCCCAGCCCAGCCCCAAATCTGCCAGAGGCTTCATCACCACCCGCTTGTCCTGCCTGGGACCACTGAGGATCAGAAAATCCACCCCTCGTCATTGCGGCTGCAACAGGCTTCATTCAGGTGCCTTGTCCTGAGGACAGAGCTCAGCCTTGCCCCCAGTGCTTTCCTGGCTTCCTGTGCTACCAGCCCAGTCCTACGAGCACCTGCCCCACCCCCCATTCTTACCACCCACGAGAGTACACCTCACGAGCACCGGGGCTGCAATACCTTCTGTGCAGAAAACGTGTCTGCTGCCCAGAGCCCTGTGCTAGGAGGCTCCCTGTGTGCAGGGACGCAAAGGGTGACCCAGGGGCCCTGCTCCGAGTGCAGGAAGCACGGGGACTCTGGGGAAGCCTCCTGCGGCCACAGCCACCTGTGTGACCTTGCCAGTGCCCCCAGTACTGTGACAGGCTCAGCCACAGGCTGGAGGAATGGGAAAGGAGAGGCGTCGCGCCCTGCCCCAGCACGGCCTGCCTGGCCCGCTCCTACCTCAGCGGGTTGTCAGAGTGCGTCTCCATGTGGGTCTCCAGCCCGAACTTGCACACGAACTCCTTGAAACAGAGTGGACAGTGAGACACCTCCTCGGCCTTCCTCTCCGCGTCACCCAGCGGCCCGTCCTCCACCATCTGAGGGGAAAGGAGAAGCACAGGGTCACCAGGGGCCACCGCGCACTCTGACCAGGTGGCCGAACACGCCTCCGGCCTGCTCCTTCCCGCTCAGCCCCCTCAATTCAACTGATGTTCATGGAGCGCCCAGTATCTGCCAGGCGCTGGGAGTAAATGGGGGATGACGGGAGAGGCCCCAGGGCTGGGGAAGCCCCCGTTCTAGCTGGAGAAACAAAAACAGCCTGGAACAACAGAACAAGCTCTTTGCATCATCAGTGGGCTCAGCCGGGGGCTCCACAAAGCAAGGACGGACAGGCGCGCTCTTCTCCAGGTACCTTATGAAACAGCGCAAGGAAACACAGCTGAAAAGCCTGGGAGTGGGGGTCTGCCAAGTCTCCAGGCTGAGAAACTGAAGGCTAGGGAGACTTCAGCCAGGGGCCCCTGGGCTGCGCGCGCGTCCGTGCAGGGCGGGGCGGGGAGGACCTTTTTGGCCGGCGCTGGGTCTTCCTTCTCCGACTCCGCTTCGTGACTCAGTTTCCTCTTGGAGGACAGCCGCCTGCGCTTCAGTGGGGACGGGGGGGCTGCGGCTGGAGAGCTGCTGGGGTCCTTCTCGTGGATCTTCATGTGTCTGCAAAGAACACACACACACAATGTGATCTAGGAAAGAAAACTGGGTTGGTTTATTTTAAATGTCTTCCATTTGGGCACTGGTACTTAAAAGTTTTCCTTAGTTAAGAGATACGGGGGTGTAATTTATATAGTGACTTCATTTTAAAAGCCTTATAATCTCCTTGAACTCCTCTTAAAGCTCTCACAACGAAGTACTGGCCAAAAACGTGGCTCAGCGCCTTGCTCTCCACTGGGAGATGTTCGTGAACTTCGCTGGCACCAAAGAGAGGAAAGCAAGCCATCTGATGACCTGCTCCACTTACGCAGACAAGCTGCACTATTTGGGGACACATAATTCTATAGGCAAAACGAGGCCCAGGTACTACCACCAGTTCCCTCAGTGGCCCTGGAACCCAGCCCCTGTCTGCCAGGAGAACGTGTCCTCTCCTGCCTTTGGAAGCACGCTGGGATCAAATGTGAGAAGTGCTGACCCAGCACATGTCTGAAGTGCCTCCGACCTGAAAGCCTGCCCTTGCTCTCCGAGGTCTTGCACGAACTCCCAGATCATGAGAGTGGCTGCGACAATGGTTAAGTTACCTGTTCCAACCCTGACATCTACAGGACCAGGAATATACGTACAAGGAAGGATTATATTAGTATGCACACGCCTGCTCCAAAAAGAGTGTTATGGGTGACCTGACTTCAGTGACCTTACGTTATCAAGTTCTAAAACAAACATTCTAGGAGCCAGGTCCCAAGAGCTATAGGAAAGAAAGAATAGCATTACAAAAAGATAGTCAGTCTCAATTTCCTCACTTTGTGACATGAGCGGTTGATTTTTCCTAATGACAGTCATCACTGGCATCACCGTCTCTGAACAGGGGTAAACTGTGCCAGATGTGGGGATGTAGCCACAGCACTTTACAAATAACTCTCTGATGGGATTATCGTACTGGAGACATTCTCAGGAATGGGGAAAAACAGCAATGTTTTCATAAATGATCCTGTCACGCTTCTAAAAGGAAGTGCTGTTCAGCTCACGCTCACTCTCTTCTGTACTGTATTTACCGGAGGCAGGCTTGGGAGGAAAGGGCTGAGAAGCTCACGAACCGTGAGGAGCAACAGTTCAGGCTCTCAGGCCAATGATCCACCCGGAAGGCTGGGTTCTTCACCTCTGCCTCCAGGGGCACCTGTGAGTCCTCCTCCTGTGAGTGTGTGGAGGTGAGAGCCAGGGCTTCCCTGGTTCTGATCCTGCAGACATGTTCTTGAGGGTGGAGGGGCCCCTGGGGCAGCCCCTGACCACACTAACCCTTGTCCAAAGTGCACCAGTCCAGTCATCCACCAGCCGGTGAGATGTGGCCTCACCTTTGAGGAGTGGGTTCAGGGAAGGTGGCTCAGGCCAACCCTCTGCTTTCTTAGGGGGACTCAGTATGGTGGGTCAGAAAGATCTAGTGGAAGAAAATGGAAAAGAATCACAGACAACCGTCACGCCCACGTCCACACAATTCCTTGCTCAGGTTATCAGGGAATGAAGCTTTATTATTCTTTTTGGCCACTTAAAGCCTTCAGAGAGTTAATCGGAGACAACAGCTTTGTTCTAAGCATCCCCTTTAGTTCAAGGTGGCTGAGAGTTAGGGAGACCATCACTTAATATCAGTGTATGGAGAAAAAAAATGGCTGGGAAGTTTCTTTCAACATTTATCATATGGCATATCCGAATTTAAGAAGTGTAAAAACTTTTTTTTTAGGGATCTAAGAATTGAGGACGCTTACTCCTTGGAAGGAAGGTTATAACCAACTTAGATAGCATATTAAAAAGCAGAGACATTACTTTGCCAACAAAGGTCCATCTAGTCAAGGCTATGGTTTTTCCAGTGGTCACATATGGATGTGAGAATTACACTATAAAGAAAGCTGAGCGCCGAAGAATTGATGCTTTTGAACTGTGGTGTTGGAGAAGACTCTTGAGAGTCCCTTGGACTGCAAGGAGATCCAAGCAGTCCGTCCTAAAGGAGATCAGTCCTGGGTGTTCACTGGAAGGACTGATGCTGAAGCTGAAACTCCAATACTTTGGCCGCCTCATGCAAAGAGTTGACTCACTGGAAAAGACCCTGATGCTGGGAGGGATTGGGGGCAGGAGGAGAAGGGGATGACAGAGGATGAGATGGCTGGATGGCATCACTGACTCGATGGACATGAGTCTGAGTGAACTCTGGGAGTTGGTGATGGACAGGGAGGCCTGGCGAGCTGTGATTCATGGGGTCGCAAAGAGTTGGACATGACTGAGCGAATGAATTGAACTGAACTGAACTGACTGAAGAATTCAGGAAGTGTCATAATACTAAGAGATGTAAATTAGTACCAAACCCATCGTTTCAACAGATCACTCAAAATTAACTTCAAAAATGAATACCCTTTCTACAGCTGATAGGTTACTGGTGCGATTGACACGAGGCCACGATCACCGTGAGAACACTGGGAATCAGAGCTGACGACTGCAAGCAGTTCACAAGCTCATCTCAAGCTACACCTTTTCTATCACGTGACACCAATGGTCATGAGACGGGTGCTTTATTATCTAGCTCCTGGGATGTAGGAGGGAGGTGGTTTTCAGGGAGCAGAGGCAGAGGGGGAGACTGGAGCCAGGAACCTCACATAGGCTAGGATCGATTTTGCAGATGAGGCCGCTGAGGTGCAGAGGCTGACACGCCAGGGCCAACGCCAAGGTCTGTGCTATCTCCCAGACTGCCTCAAAGGCCGGGCCTCTGCCTCTCTGTTCCAGAGCGCAGGCCGGAACCTTGGGGCTCTTCTCTGAGCCCCAGGCACTCCCTCCCCGAGTGGCCATGACCCACTGTGTCGCGACTTATCACACAGCTCTAACCTGCAGGAGAAGGCAGGGCTCCAGATCGGGCCTCAACGCTCCCACCTCTAGCCTTGACTTGTTGCTGATGGCAGGGGGACAGGACAAGGGCAAGGTCGTCTCCGGGGCTTGGAGGTGAGGACGAGGCTCCTGAACACATCAGCTGCTCCAGCTCCCTCACTGAACCCAGCTGGAGTGTCAGTTCAGAGCCATGCTCCTCCAGAGTCAAATCCTGCTCACTGGCCAAGACACAGGGGTTCCCAGCCTGTCCTCATAGCGACGGGAGTTCCAAGCTCTGGAGGTGCACGTAAGAGCTTGATTCGGGGCATTTCTGGACTTGGATGTGATCTGCACTTACAGACTCTTCCTACCCTGAACACTTTTCTTCTCTCCAGTAGCAGGAGCAGTCGCAAGAGTGTCCACTTCCTCCCAGACGCTCACAGGAAGTGGGGCGAGTCGCCATGGGGAACCACCGATGGCCTCTTCCCTGCAGAGCAGGGCCAGAACAGGGGATGGTGGGCAAGGAGGAGATTACCCATTTCTCTTCCTTAGAAGACCGTGCTCTGTTGTTCTTCAAGGTTTCATTTCAAGGGCTAATTCATCTAATTTCTAAGTTCCATCCTAAGAACCAATAAATTACACGAGCCTCAGGCCTGGAAGTGGGGTGAGATGCTGTCCAACCACCCACGTGGCACAGAACGTCCCTCAGCCCTGCGCCGCCATTCAGTTCTGACTGAATGCTTCCAGCAACAAGGACTCTCCATTTCAACAAGGCCAAGTGTTAAAACCATCTTCCTTGTGTTGAGTCAGAACTTCTGTCCTTCCTTTAAACACCTGTCCGTCCTCGGGGGCGAAAGTCAGGCTGCCTTCTCTGCTGCAGGGCCGCTCCTCAGACAGTTCACGGTGAGGTCTGCGTCTCTCCAAAGTTCCTCTCCTTGGAACCAAACAGTTCTGACTCCTTCAGCCAGCGCCTCCCAGTTCTGCCCTCCGGAGTTCTCTGCTGGTAGAACCCGTCGCTACTCACCTTGGAATACTCTCCCGTTTGTGAATACCCTTCATGAAGTGACGGGTCAGAAGTAAACACCCATTTGGATGTGGTCTGAGTGTGGGGCACACACAGGGCTGGGACGACAAGTCCTGAGGTCGTGGAGATGGAGCTGGGGTTCCGGGCAGTGTGTAACAGCGACGTCTCCCCCTCGGCTCCCGCTCAGACCCCCCCGAGTCCTCCCATCAAACTGCCGTCGAGCCCCACGAGCTCCATCCCACAGCTGAGCAGCGAACAGCTCTTCTCTCCCCAGGGAGGCAAGAATGAGAAAGGTTGACGGTTTCTGTGGTACAGAAGCCTACACAGCTCGAAGGCTGCTGTGGTACAGAAAGCTGGCTCTCACGCACTATGGATGGGATGAACACTGGTAGCAACTTTCCCCCAAAGCAGCTGAGTGACAAGGATCTGAGTTTTAATCCATATGCCCGTTATACCAGTAATTCCACTCCCAGAAACTTGTCTTGAAGACTAATAACTGGAAAAAGGTGGAAAGAACTATGCACAAGGATGAACTCAGATGGAAATGCAACAAAGACTGCGAGCTACAGGATTCCTGACTGGTCCTGAAACTGAACGCTGGCCGCCCCGCTGGCCGCCTTGTTCCTCCTCCGTACTGGGCCGGGTGAGCTTCTAAAGCACGGATTCAGGCCCGCACTCTTCGTCAGTGCTTCTGGTGGTCCACTCTTGGACCTGCCCGCTTCTGGGGCCTCCCCTGCGGGCCCCTGCCCTGGTCCCGGGCACTTTCACTCCGGCGCGCCCCACGCCTGCTCGAGCACGACAGCCACTGGACTGCAGTCATGTTCTTCACCCCTTCATGCTGCTCACAGGGCCGTTCACTATCAGAGCGGGAGGCTGACACTGCCTGACATTAGGCGTTACACCTCTCCTAGGCTCATTCTTCAGTGTACCAGCAACCCTGCATACGTCCACCAGGGAGAAAACCACCCCACAGAACTGGGAAAGGAAACCTTCTTATCTCGGGGGTAAAAGTCCTTGAAAAGTCTGCAGCAAGTTTAAAGGAGCACTTCGTAGAAGGTGTCCCCACGGCAGGTCTCAAGCCTCCTCCAAGCTTGCCTGCATCTGATTTACAAATGAAGGTCAAAGCTCAGGCAGGATCTAGACACCGCCAGGGTCTGTTGGCTTCTCAGTCTGAATTTCTGCACAGGTATGACTGAACTGGGCTCTGAAAGACCTGACCCTCTGAGTGAATGGCATCGTGAGGAAGGTCACCCTTTTCAGCCAACAGGACGCGAACCGTACTCTAAAGCAGCACCCTGCGCCGCTCGGGGCCCCACCAGACTGCAGTCAACAGGCTCACACAGGTTTTTACAGCCTCCTTACAGACGACTCCCCATCCCTACCCGGGCTGGCTGTGCTTTTACAACAAAGCCTCATGATAACCAGAGGGGGAGCGGACGAGATTAAGAGGCACTGCAGCCCTACGGCCTACTTACTGGGCTGAAGAAAAGTTAAATCTCCAGAAGGATTTGTGTGTTTTCCCATCAGAAGTTGGGGGAGGAGTTCCAGGGTGCGGAGGGTGACCGTGTGAGTCAGTCAGGCCCTGGGCTGGCAGCGCCGGGCAGGGAGTGGAGACAGGCGGACGCAGGCCCCCAGGCACCTTCGCATGAGCAGGTTGTCAGGCTCCGCCACACTCACCCAGAAGCAGGCCCACCAGCCACGGCGGGGTGTGGGGAAGGAGGCGTGACCCGCCTAACAGGTGGAAGGGACGGAGCCTGGGGAAGGGTCCAGAAGGCAGCCGGGCACGAGGCGCAGGACTTGGAGAGTGTGCCCCGCGGTCTGCAGCCTCTTCAGGGAGCTGGCGGCAGGGCTCCGGGTGGACTGGTCGGACGCTGCACACCCTCAGCGGGCCGGGCCCCTGCCATGCGCCACACGGCCGGTGGAGGCTGTGACCACAGAGGCTTCCTCCTCGTCCCCGATACTCGAGGGAAATGCGTCCTGAGACCAGGGGCCGCATGCTCTCCTTGTGCAGACCACAGCCTGGTCCTCTGGCGCTGCCGTGCCAAGACGACTCGGCCGTGTGGGAAGTTAGGGGATCTCGGCTCAGGGCAGGCGCAGCCGGGGTCCAGGGCCATAGGACTGGTGAACATGCATCCGCCTCTGCCCTCTCCGCAGCCCTGCTCCGGGTTCCTGCTCCATCTCAGTCTCACGGGAGGCCTCGGGACAGACCCTTCTGCACTGATGGGCCAGGCTGGGGTCACAGCGCCCGAGGAGCATCTCCCCTCCTGCCCCCCTTCCACCGGCCGTGCCCCTCTCCGATGGCATCCCGCTGACACTGGAAGCCACCGCCTTTAGCACAGGATCTCAGGAGAAGCCTCCGGCCGACTATTCAGAAGACAGAGCCTGTAATGCTCCTTCTCAAGTCCTCCCCTCCTGACCTTCAAATCCAGCGCAGGGAGTCTGGCGGTCAGCCCCCATCAGTAAATACCAGCTCGTAAAAACCCCTATTCTAGACCTGCTCCTCATAGCCCAGCCTTTCAATCTGAATCCCCTGAACCCTGCTGTACTTTCCCCCCTTTGCCTGCCCTTGCTTTGCTAAAGTAATCTTTCACTTACAGTAATGCTCCCCGTGAGTTACTTGGCTCCCTTGTTTAGAATACTCGTGAAGACACTCAGTATCCATTTCCACGTAAAACCATGGATTCTGAAAAGGACAAAGGGAAGACCCCAGAGGCTGCGGGAGCCGACTGCTGTCCTGGCCCATCCAGTGTTAGTGCAGAGAAACAGAGTGGCAGCTCTCCTCTCCGACAACCCCTGGCGATTTCAGGGCAGCCGCCTGGTGCGTGGACGCTTTTCACCCCTGGGCTGCACGCCTCCATGTCTTCAGTCTCCCCGTACGCCCAGGGCCAGCTGTGGCCCAGCAGGGCCTGGATCTGGGGTCTTGGGCGAGGGAGGCCTTCAGCTGGGAGCCATCCCCGCTGAGGGCAGCATCTGCCACCCGTGTCCCCAGAGAAGGCCCTTCCGTGGCAGAGAGCTAGGAACCAATGCTTCACGGCGGGATGGGAGCACACGAGGCGCCCGGATCTTTCTTCACTTCGGCCCCGAGGGAAGCTTGCCTTCCCCTTCTACCCAGATGGCAGAACCCAGCTGTTCACATCCTTTTTAAGTGGGGAGGAGGAAAAGACGGGACTCTCTGGGGAGTAAGGGGGTGCCCAGGCGCTCTGGGCTCCTCCCCAGCCTTTTAAAAAGAGGAACGAGAAGTGCCTGGGCTGGGCCATTCGAGACGGCCTGCCGTGCCGCAAGGGGAAGGCTGCCATGGGTGCGGGTGCAGGAGGTCACCACCGCAGCGGGGACACCATCCGGCGCGACCTGGGGGCCGGCGAGACAGAGACAACGCACAGGGCTCCGCAGGTGAGCCTCACCTGGGAACACCGACTGGACCACACAGCCCTGCCTCTGAGCGCGGCTAACATCCCGCATCTAAGCAGAATGGAGGATCGCCGGGGGTGACGTGCTGGCCCACGTGCTGTGCTGTAGGGGAGGAGGGCCCAGGGGTGCTGGTGCCCTCAGCTGAACCCCGAGCCGTCGCAGACCTCGGTCTTCCCGCCTGCAAAATGGGCAGGCCTCCCAAGGGCGCTGGGTTATAGAAGCCGAAGAGTGAGGCTGGAGAGCAGCTGCTGCGTCCCAGTGACCCATTACGCAACGGCATCTCTGGTTTAAGGAAACACACTCTCCCCGCTGAAGGCCAACGAGCTCGCCATCAGCCCGGAGCCCTGCAGGAAGCTGAGGAGGAAGGCCCCGGAGGAGCAGGAAGGTGCACCCCCCCGCCCCCGAGTGGGCTCTTGTGTGGTGAACACACGTGCTAGGATTTTTGTGTTGCTCATTCACTCCTTTTTTTTTGTGGGGGGGGCGGTGTAAACTTTGCTACTAATCACCTTCCTAACAAATCAGAAAAGACGTTGACAGTTTCGATGTCTGCTAGCACCAGCTTGTTCAGCCCAAACAGGTTGGACAAGTTGAATATTTAAACAAAGGTGGAAAAATGCGAGGTATAAAGCAGGACGTGCAGCGGCCTACAGCCAGCGCCCTGCAGGCCCAAGTCTGTGGTCTAATGCGGCTCCCTCTCTTGCTCTGTCCTCCTCACTCTGCTGCTTTCACGGCTATCCAACTGGACGGGACACAGCCTCGGGATTAGCTCAACGCTCCTGGCGAGGGAGGTGAGTGCGAGAGAAGGGAGCCGAGGCCGACTCCCCACGCCGCATCCCGTTCCAGGGCCTTGCCACCCATGTCCTGACTTCCACCAGGCACAACTGCGAGGCCACTCAAGTGTGGGCAAGCAAGGATGCTCCAGATTTTGATGCCATTCACCACTTTTACCTGGTGCAACTGAGCTTTCGAAATATTTAGACAAGATACGTCAAAAATACTGTGCCACCTGCACCCAACATTTCTTTTGCGTCTGCTTAATCTCCAGCACAAACTAAGAGACAAACACCACCTCTGCCAAAACAGAAGACAAGCTAAGTTGTAAACCTCAGCATCCAGTCGGCCAAATGGTAAGAGACAATTTAATTAGGAAGCAGATCATAAATGTGAGAAACAGTGATACAAAGAACAAAATGCTTGGCTGGTGTTTACCACCTGCCCATGCTGGGATGGCCCTATGAACAAACTCTCTCCAGCATAAGTGGACTTAAACTGGTCCCTCAGAAGAAAACGCAGAATCAAACTGAGAGACATTTTTCAAATATCCTTTCAAAAAATAAAATAAGCTCTGGTGGAGGGGCTGAAGGGGTAGCTCTGCCATTTCCTCATACTAGTGTCTTACGGGAGGAATAAAATCCTATGACAAACGCCTGCCACCTGTTCCTTTTCTCAGGGAAGAGTGGTAGCGTTCTACCACATACAGGCTTCTCAGATGTAAAGTAAGAGTTCTGAAAAGGACCACAGACTATCATCCAACAGCAAGTGCGGATCCACATGAAAAATGTAAAAACGCCACAGAACAAGCAATTCAAACAAAGAGAAACAGCAAACGGGAAGTCTTCAAATAACGATGAGGGTGTGCACAGTTCAGAGAAGATACAGGGACACAAACTCCTGCTGTCACGTCCTTGGGACGCAGCCTGAAATCCTCAAGGTCAAAGGGCACAGGGTCTGTTCTCTCGGTTTTGTAAATACTCATGCTCACTGTCACAGAGGAGGGACTACTGGGTTAAACTTTCCTCAGGGAGAAGAGAGAGGAAGCGAACTACCATCTGAGGAATATCTGACGTGAGCCAGAGGTGTTGGTATGAATTACAGCATTTAATCCTCGTAACAACAACTTCTCCGAGCAGAGCGCCACCCCTATTACAGACGAAGGGATGCAGGCCCTCGTCCTCGTTCTGAGGAGCATCCTTACCAGCCTCAGCAAGAGAGGAAGGAAGAACTCTCAGGGGATCCACAGAAAGGCCACCTTTATTTTAGCAACGACCAAAGTTGAAATAAAAGCGTACAAATTTCAATTCTAGCCAAGGAGATGTAAAAAAGGCTAAAAACGTTTAAATATAATCAAACAATAAACCATCTGGTGAAAGATTAATAAAGCTATTGGGGAAAAGTGGTAACTTAAGACATTCTGCTGTGATAAACGGACTTATAAATGTTCACTCTCAAGGGGAAAGTTCTGGGCCTCTTAATAATGCAGACTTCCAAGAGAGGGAAAAGCATGTTAAGTGGAATGATCAAGGAATGGGGTAATACACTTCAATGACTTTTTTTTCCTGGTTAAAGAGAAAAAAAAGTTTACACTTTTGTCATAGAAAAGGCTTTTTAAACTGTACCCGAAGTATGCCCATTCCAGTAGAGAGTACTAAATACACTGAAACGTCCTTGTAACCAAGTACTATCATGAAACGACCGAATCTTCGCAGGACGGCCGCCAGAACTGAGGGCCACACGTCCGACACAGTTCACAGTTGTGCTGACTGCACAGGCGACATTAAAATCTCTTTCACAGAAGCCCTCAGTCTTCAGAGGGCTGCCAAGTACATCCTCTCCTAAGGGCACCCGAAAGTGGAAAGGCTTCTGAGTGCCCCCGAAAGGTGTTTTCTCCTCGTCTGTCTTTCCCTCTAGGGAAGGGGCCACTCAGTTACAGGTAAGAACCGTGTCAGCGTCCCTCCTGCTTTTTAATAGGAATATTATCAAGGAAACAAAGTGCTCACACAGTCCCGGGGGGGCTGGCCCCAGACTCTCATCCTGCAACGCCTCCTCCTCCTCACAGGGCCAGAGAGCGGGCCCTGCGACTGGGATGCGCTTCCAGGTGGCGTGGGCCGAGCCCTGCGTGCGCACCCCCGCTCCTGAGAAGGGGCAGGCACGAGGCCAGAGAGCGCGCCCCCGGGCACCTGACCATCACCGGGGCTACTTTTCACAGGGCGCTTCCTCTTGCTGGACCTGGAGGGTACAGAGGCAACCCTCCCGACTCGCAGCCTGGTCTCCGCTCCTCCTGCCTTCAGTGCCGGCCACCTGTTCCGACCCGCAGGGCAGTGGCAGGGGCCGAGGCCTGGCTGCGCCCGAGCGGCTGAGAGTGCCATGCTAAATTCAGAGCCTCCGCGCTCTCATCTGTCATGGAGCAGGTCACATTTCTGTGCGGCCAATGTTGGAACACAGAAGCCTCTGTTCCTGAAGACGGCCCATGATGCGGGGGCATCCCTGGGCCTGTCTCCTGTGGGGAGGGATGGACGCAGGCGTGTCCACGGCAGCAGGAGAGCGGGGCAATGGGATGACTCTCCAGGGGCGCCCCCACCTCACCTCTACCTTCTGCACACACGGCTGAGCTGAGGACACAGCCTGCTCTTTCTGCACTCCCCTCTAAACAACGGAGAAGTCGGCAAAGCGTGCTCCCGCCAGCGTCTCTCTCCTGTGTGTTCCTAACATGACAAGGACTCTGAGACTCTCTTTACAGCTTAAAGGTCTATAGTTTGTAAGATGAGGAGCAAAGGAGAAATTAATTTCCTATTTTCTGAGGCCATTATAGTCTGCAAAAGGAAAATCGCCGCTTCAGAAGTCTGATTCTTTCCAGAGGAGATTTGTGCCATTCTGTCTTTCAAGCATCATCGCTTCTTCACAGCTCTGCCATCCAGCACTTTCTGGAAAGTTTTTGCAGATTGCAAAGCTCAGTGCCCTTTTTCCTACACTGAGCTCTCCCAGAGGGCGTGCGCTGGCTCAGTTTCCCAAGTTTGTTTTGGAAGACAAGCGCCGCTCAATCCAAAATTTCAACATGAGAGCAACTGATAAAGAGTTCTGGGAAGTTCAAAGCTGGAGCTGCAGCAATGTTTCCGTGATACCTGTTTTGCACTGCGATGGCAACCTATTAGTCTGCTCAGGAACTAAGCTGCAGTTCGAAAGGTTTGGGAAAGGATTTTCAAACCTCAAAAACATGAGAATCCGCAGACAGGGAAGTGGTAACTTGAAAAACTGTCCCAGATGCGGTAATAAATTGAGACGGTCTCCCCCGGAATTTCTTTAAAATAAGCTGGAATCTGTATCACTCCAGTCTCCCTGTTTACCAGATATACAACTACTTTAAAAAATAATTTAAATGCATTTCCTGGAATGAAATTAGAGTAAGTTATGGGCTGAACCTGAGCTACAGTGCAACTATCAACATGACGACACATAATTGTATCTGCTTTCTGATTCAGTGAAGTTTATTTTTCTTTTTATTAATATGATAATTCTACCGGGTTCACTACAAGGTGACGGTCCTCTCATAAAACTAAGGTAAAAGAAACTACGAAAAGGTCGATTAACCTAATAAATGAAGCTAACAAACACATTCTCATACAATGACTAGTGGCTGAAGACAGAGTGACTTGCTCTTAGACAGAGGGTGGCTGCAAAGGGGACCTCATTAAATTAGCTAGGCGTAACCTGAACTGAACGGGACGGAGCTCCCGGGATCCATGCTGTGAGATGTGTGAGCCCCTCTGGGTGCTGAAGCAGCCAGAGTCCGGGGTGGAGCCCAGATCTGCCCCCTCCATGGCTGCTCAGCCCTAAATCCGGGGAAGGTGGGGCTTATCCAGGGGAAAGGGCACATGGAGGCTGGTGCAGCACGCGTGTGCATGTGGACGACCTCAGGAACCGGGTGAGCAGGAGGCCGAGGGGAGGAGTACTACGAGTTCCCAGACCAGCCCTGGCGAGTCGGGGCTTGGCAAATTGGCTCTAGAGATCCATACCACGGGGGCTCGTGTTTCGGCAGGGGCCTTACTGAGTCTGCACCCCCGAGGGGAGGGACTGAAGATCAGAGCACGGAGCTGTGTCACAAGAGGCTGGCGCAGGAGAGGGGGCCCAGGACGGGTTAGAAGCGAGGCAGAGCAGGGACGGGGGTGGGCGTCCAGGCTGCACAGGCCCGGCCTCTGCCTGGGCTCCGGAGCCCCCACCGGGGAGTCCCCGGCTCTCCTGGCCCAGATGCTGTGGCAGACCTTGGGGAGTGGCAGGGCAGCCGCCGAAGGCAAATGAGAAACACAGCTTTGGTCCTGAGAAGCAAACACACAGCCCACTGACTTCCTTCCAGGGCTCTGAAAGTCAAGCGAGGATGCGGCTCATCAGAACTGCGGGCCACAGAATCTTTTCAATCCCAGAGCAGCTCTGGCCCCTGACGAATGTAACACAGGCACGTGCCCAGGAGAGACCACAGCTCCCCATCCGGGCATCAGATCCTGGAACAGATCCACTAGACCAATGAATCTCACTCTGCTCTCTCTGGCACATTTTTGTAAGTGTTTCCACATTTTTATAATTTTTCTTTACCCCCAAAAGTACAGTTGCACCAACAAATGAAGGTGGTGATGACTGTGACTGATTACCAAACACCAAATGTTCTTTTTAACCCATGGTTTGCAATTTTCTGCAGGAGTGTAATAAGCTCAAATATCCTAAGTAAATTCTTTTAAGTTATAGGTTTAGGATAGCAAAAACGAAAGAAAAAAATCGCTTCATTTATTTCCTGGCATCTTCCCAATAGTCAGCCAGCCACTGTGTTTCCCTTCAGTGGCACGTGTGACGTTAGCGACGCACTAATGAGCTGATACTATCCTCTGTGCACTGCATGCGCTAATTCCCACAGTCAGGTCCCACTGAATCCCCACAGTGCTCCCATTGGTGCAGACATCACTGCCTTTTACAGATGAAGTAACCAAGACACAGAGAGGTCAGTTAACCTGCCAGGGTCATACAGCGAGGAGTGCATGCCTCTCAGAGATTATCACAGGATGCCGTCAGCTCTGAAAACACAAACTCAGAAACACCTTTCAGCCAGGACATTGCCCAGGTCGCTGCAAGCCTTCACAATGCTTTCACAAACACTGCACTTGAGTGCAAGTGCTAAGTGAGGTTTTACCATGCCACTTTGGTGAAGTACAGAAAAATCAGAGATTTCTGAAAAGTTCTGCAGAATTAAAACTAGAATTCAGTCCCCAACAATTAGTCCTCTCCTGTAAATCAAGATGATGCACACAATAAAATCAGCACAAAATAAAAAATTAGCGCAAACATCCCTAATAAACAGTAATTTACATAAAGGAGAATCTCAGGGCAATAGCAATGGTTGGTTTAAAAAAAATTCAATATAATTTTTAACAACACATGCATGCTAAGTTGCTTCAGTCGTGTCTGACTCTTTGCAACCCCATGGACTGTAGTCCGCCAGGCTCCTCTGTCCATGGGATTCTCCAGGCAATACTGGAGTGGGTTGCCACTTTCTGACCCTGGAATCAAACCCGCGTCTTTTACGTCTCCTGTATTGGCAGGTGGGTTCTGATGGTGATTCCAGGCTCACCAAAAAGAGTGGACTATGCTAGCTGGATGGCTCAAATAGTTTAAACATTGAAAATAATGTTTTACTACAGGAAATTATTTTGAAAGAGAGTACTTGAAAGAGTGCTTTTTTCTAATATACAAAGTGACATATATTTTTTCTAATATACGAGGCTGTATCAATTATTTCTTATGGCCTCTAAGCCTGACAGCCTATGTTCAAACCCCGGCACTGACTTTGATCCTAAGCAAGCTTCCTCATCTGCAAAATGGAATGATAACTGTACAAACCTTACAGGTAAGAGCACATGAAGATAAGCAAAGATCTATGCGGAAACAGAAGGATGACGTATAAACCAGCTGGAACTGACAGCATCTCTAAAAAACACTCCACCCAACAACAGCAGGAATACACACTCTTAACAACACGAGATGCTCTCCAGGATAGACCATCTGCTCGGCCATAAACCCAGCCTCAATAAATTAAAGGAAAAAAAAATTGAAATCATGGAAAGCTTTCTTCAATTAACAATGCAATGAAGTTCAAGGTTAGTAATAGAAAGAAATTTGAGAAGTTGTAAATATGTGAAATCAAACATACTCCTAAATAACCAATGGAAAAATCATGGAAAAATTAGAAAATACTTTGAGATGAATGAAAAGGAAAATACAACATACAAAAATTTATGGAATGTTATGAAAGCTTTAAACAAGAAACATTCACAGCTGTAAATGCCTGTCATAAAAACATTCTCGAATAAATAGTCTTTACCTGAAACTCTAGAAAGAGATGAGCAAGCTAAACTTAGAGCAGACGGGAGGGAAACAGCCATGCTTGGAGCGGAAAATTAAAAAACAGAGAACAGAAAAGCAACAGGAAAACAAATCAACAAACTGAAAAGTTACTTCTTTTAATGCTAAGTCGCTTCACTACTGTCCGACTCATTGCAACCCAGACTGCAGCCTGCCAGGCTCCTCTGTCCATGGGACTCTCTAGGCAAGAACACTGGAGTGGGTTGCCATGCCCTTCTCCAGCGGATCTTCCCGACCCAGGGATCGAACGTCTTCTGCGTTGGCAGTCGGGTTCTTTACCACTAGCACCACCTGGGAAACCCGTTTCTTTGAAGAGACGACCAATAAAATTATTAGATGTTCAGCTAGATTGACTAAGAAAAAAAACAGAAGGCTCAAATTAGTAACATCAGGGAGGAAAGAGGAGATATTACTGACCTTACAGAATAAAGAGGATTGCAAGGGGACACTAAGAACAACTGTATGCCAACCAATCAAATAACTTCGATGAGATAGCTAAATTCCTACAAAAGACATAACTACTGAAACTGACTCCAAGGAAAAACAGAAAATGTGAACGGAACTATGACAAGCAAGGAAACTGAGTTAGTCCTTCAAAAACCTCTTGGGAAGAAAAGCCCGGACGGCTCTGCCGATGAATTCTACCACATATTTAAATGAAAGGAATTAATATCAACTCTTCACGAACTCTTCCAAAATGGAGAGGAGGATGGGATATTTCACAACTCACTCTATGTGGCTCATAATTACCTCAAAGAAAAGCAAGCAACCCGGAATATCCAAAACAATCCGGGGAGAGAACTAAGTTCAGAGATTCACATCTCCCAATTTCGAAACTCACCCAAAGCCACAGTAATCAATGCCATGTTAGGCCTTGGGACAGATACACAGACCAATGGAAGAGCTCTGGCAGCACAGACAGAAATCCTTAAACGTTCATGGGTAACTGAAAATTGATAAAGGTGCTAAGACAATTCAATGGCAAAAGAAAAGTTTTTAAACGAACAGTACCAAAGACTGAACCTGGATTTCTTCCCTACACCATACACAAATGTCAACCTAAAATGAAGTGTAGACGTAAATGTGAAAACATTAAAATTATGGACTCATGGGACTGCACTTCACACCTGGTGGGGTGGCTGTCATGAAGAAGACCAACAGTAACAAGCGTGGGCAAGGGTGTGTAAGACTGCAGCCCTCTCACATTGCTGGTGGGAGTGCAAACTGATGCAGCTCCTCTGGGAAACAGCGTGGCTATTTCCCAAAATGTGAAACGTGACCCCGCAATTCCCCTCCTCGGTGGCTACCCAAGGGAAACGGAAACACGTGTCCACACAAAACCTGTACAAGAATGTTCACAGCAGCATCACTTGTAAGGGCCAAAAAACAAAACCATGCAAATGTCTGCTGACTGATGAAGAGGTGAATAAAATGTGCTGCTGCTGCTGCTGCTGCTAAGTCACTTCAGTCGTGTCCAACTCTGTGTAACCCCACAGATTGCAGCCAACCAGACTCCTCTGTCCCTGGGATTCTCTAGGCAAGAGTACTATGTCCCTACAATGGATTGTTACATGACAAGAAAAAAAGATGCTACAACGTTGATAAACATTGAAAGCATTAAAGCTAAGTGAAAGAAGTTGATTAGGAAAGCCCACACATTCCATGAGAAGTCCACAGAAGGTGAATGCACAGGGGAAGACCGATGAGAGTCTTCCTAGGGCTCGAGGGTGGGAAGTAAGGAGAAGCCACTGCGAGTGGGCGTGGGCTTCCTTCTGGCACAATGAAAATGCCCTCAAATGGGGAAGGAGAAAGCGAGGATACCACCCAAGAAGGTAATACTTCCAGGATTAGATTCTGAGAGCTCAAATACAGAAGAACAAAGAATTTTCTTTTTAAGCAGGAGGAATAAAAGAGAGCAAGCACACAGAAGGCAAAATGATACTAACAGGCCAGTGTGGAAGCAAAAAGCTAAAGCTAAAAATTGTTGTTTAGTCTCTAAGTCATGTCCGTCTCTTTGAGACCCCATGGACTGTAGCCCGGCCGGCTCCTCTGTCCATGGGATTTCCCAGGCAAGAATACTGGGGTGGGTTGCTATTTCCTTCTTGAGGGGATCTTCCTGACCCAGGGATCGACCCTGTGTCTCCTGCCTGGTAGGCAGATTCTTTACCACTGGGCCACTTGGGAAGCCTAGGAGGAGATGAGGGGCAAAAAGAATAGGAAATTATGTATATATATAAAAAGGTGACACCCTTCATCAAAATCCTTTAATATACTGATACATTTCACAGCATCATACTCTACCCTGCTTCGAGGAGTTCAGACTGAGACATCCATAGGATTCAAATTACTGCAGCATTACTCAGATATGCAAATGACAATAATAAGTAACACTGGCTGCCTGCCAACCACGTGCTAAACTCATTATCTCTAATCCCCATCCTAGTCCTGATGAAGTGAATACTATGAAAAATCTCAATTTAAAGAGGAGCAAAGTCAGGGACAAAGGTTATGCAACTTGCTCAAGGATGGAAAACTTGTAAGTAGCAGAGGTGAGATTTGAAATCAGGGCCTAATTTTAAAAACCCACAAATTTACCACTATACCGTGTGTCTCAAGTACACCATCGGGGTCATAATTTTACATGGAATAAATGGGACCATCTCGTTTGAGTATTCATATATGATAAAATACCAATTTCACAACTCTGTAAACTTTTCCTTTAAAATACATATGTAAAAAAAAGTTAGCCAACTTTTTAAAAGAAAATATAATGCTTAAATGGAATATGGAAAAATAAAAACAGCCTGATTTTTTGAGAAGGTGAAATTTGGGTCCCTTTAAAATGTTTTCCTAGATTTCCAATGTTCCTAAAATATTTGTGTAAAAAAAGAAGATAAGTTTGTTCTGACCCCTAAATCCTAAGTCCTCTTTCTATTAAGTATATTTTCCATTGGTTCCTCCCACAGCATTTTTAATATGCCCACCACTAAGCTCTCTCCCACTTCAGAGGATCCTCCTTCTCCCTCAGGAAGTAAATTCCTGACATTTATCAGATTTTTCCCTTCATTTTATCCTATCTTATCCTGAAGCTCTCCAGCCCACTTAACTATTTATTCGATGCTCCAGAAATGTTTCCCCCTGCAGGGAATCTGTAGGCATATGCAAATAGTTTTAAAAAGGCAAGGGTTACTATGCTAATCCTCTAGGGTTTCTCTGCTTCTGATAAGCTGCCTACCTCTGTATCTCAGCAAAGAAACTGCCACTGGCCAAGGGTCACCCTGAGGATTCCCCCATCAGCCATAGACCAAGCCCAGGTATTGCTGGCTGTCATGAGCAGACACCTCTGACACTCTGGAGACTGTACAGGCAGGCAGACAAAACCAGCTCTGGCTTTTCCGCACAGGAACAGACCTCCTCCTGCCTTTGGGCAAGACGGCCAGAGGACCACCCTGCTTTCGGTCAACCCCACTCCGGGCTCGAGGCTGCGGATGCAGGCTGCCCGCACCCACCCGTGCATGTTCTCATTGGTGGTGAAGGCCTGCCTGTGGGCAGCGCACCCACCCGAGCATGTTCCCGATGGTGGTGAAGGCCTGCCCGCGCGTGGCGCACCCACCCGTGCATGTTCCCGTTGGTGGTGAAGGCCAGCCCGCGCGGCGCACCCACCCGTGCATGTTCTCATTGGTGGTGAAGGCCTGCCCGCGCGGCGCACCCACCCGTGCATGTTCCCGATGGTGGTGAAGGCCTGCTCGCGCGGCGCACCCATCCGTGCATGTTCCCAATGGTGAAGGCCTGCCCGCGCGGCGCACCCACCCGTGCATGTTCCCGATGGTGGTGAAGGCCTGCCCGCGCGGCGCACCCACCTGTGCATGTTCCCGATGGTGGTGAAGGCCTGCCCGCGTGTGGCGCACCCACCTGTGCATGTTCCCGTTGGTGGTGAAGGACTGCCCACAGACGGTGCATTTGTAGGGCCTCTCCCCGGAGTGCACCAGCATGTGCCGGTCCAGGGAGCTGGCCGAGCTCAGTGACTTCCCACAGATGCTGCACGAATGGTCGGCCCCGCCCGTGTCCGTGTTGTGCTGTGGAAAGCAAGGATCACAGCATCACCGAGGGGGACGGGTCAAAACTAGGCGATTGGGAGGTGTAAATTCAGAGCTTCACATATATATGCACGTATAAACACACACACACACACACACGTGTATTGAAACGCTAGCAACGCTTCTCAGCTATTTTTCTGTTTCATTTTAAATGTCTTCCCGAATGTCAAAATCTATCGGGACCAGAGACAAATCTTTGGTTTGCTCTTCCGTGTTCCAGTACTGACGAGCACTCCTTCCGCAGGCTCGAAATGAAGGTGGGGTCTCTGTAGGTCTTTCTCAGAGACACATACAGATGAACTGGCCACAAACACTAACATGAGCAGAAAGACTCAACTACGAGGCAAACGTGAAGGATGGCCCTCACGTGGGTTCTGCGATGACTCAGCCTAGCTGTCAGAGAAAGAGAACTGAAACCTGCCCCGCTTATAGTTCTGGCCTCTGAAATATGTTACGAAGGAACATTTCTGTCCAAACTCAAGTTACTAAACGATGCTACTATTCAGCACCACGTTATGACTTGACTACTGCCAGTCCTTCACAGCTCCAGATTCAGCACTATCTCATGAACCATCTACAGCAGGCAAGGGAGAAGGATAAACCTCCTAATAAAGAAGAAAAGCCAAAGAGATCCCAAACCAAGGGAGTTCCCGCTGCATGATATAAGTTTACAGCAGTGCATAGCATCGGGATCTACACCTACAATCTCACCGGGCTATGAAGAGATCTGGTTCATGTTTATGATGAAAAGTCTGTTATTTGTGATCAGCTAACTAGAGGTTTGCTAAATTGTGAAAAGGTGCTCTGTGTGACCTGGGACTCTGTCACAGTGACATGAATACACGAAAACTGTTTCATAACCGCTCCTCAAAATCCTTAGAATATTACATCTATATTAAACAGCCATAATTCATCCATTAAGATAAAGTCACCTCCCCTCTTAACGAAGAGCTATGTGAAACAAACACAGAGGCGGTGCTGACCTGGCGAATGTGCATGGTTAGCTGGTGCTGCGTGGTGCAGACCTTCTCGCAGAGGGGGCAGTTGTAGGAAGACTTCTCCTCTTTCGTCTCCTGAAAAGAGAGGAGAAAAGCATCTGCTTCAACCCACAGTGAACTGGTGCCTCTCACGTGTGTTACACACACCTGTGTCTCATGAGCTGCAGCAACAGAGCGGCTGAGAGCATGGGCTCTGGAGCCTGGCTGGGTGTGAGCTTGTCTGCCCTCCGTTTCCTCGTTTATAAAATGGGGAAAGCAGCAGCACGCTACGATGAGGAGTAAATCAAAGAGGACCCAGAAGGCATGAGCACAGCGCTCGGTTCAGAGGTGAGCGCTCGATAAACGTCAGTGTTCTCGTCAGACACCACTTAGTGAATCACTGGGGACGGTGAAAAATTAAACGTCAAGCCACAGCCGCACTAGAAACGGGCTGTACTCTTCCCCAGGTCTGACCCAGGCTCCAGTCACTTGTTTCTGCCTGGTCTTGAGCCCCCAAGATACATGAAAGGGAATGGAGTTCTCATGACAAAAACCCACCCTTCTGAGGGTGGAAGGTCCCAGTGCCCACCTGGGTGACCAGTGGGTATCAGTGGGACCCTTTACGGCTGGAGCACCTGCCCTAAGCGTGAGGAAGGGAGGGAGCCAGCTTTGGGGCTGGGCCCTCAGGCATTTTCAACAGCTCTCTTTTTACTTGTACTTGTTCAATTGAATTTCTGTTCCCTCTGAATAATACCAATTATTAAACAGTTACTATGCACACGTGAAATGGTGTTTTTTTTTCATGCAACCATTAGAGATGGCTACTGTTATGGATCCCATTTTCGGGATGAGGAAACGGGTACAGAGAGGCAAGTAACCTGCCCTAAGGCAGAGCCAGGATTAACACTCAGGCCAGCTGCTCACAGCCCATGCCCTAACCACTAGGCTACACAAGTCTGACCCAGAAAGGATTGACCCCAAGGCACAGAAAGCAAACACCCTTGTGGCTGGCTCATGAGAGATGATGACAATAAAATAAAAGCAACCCTGAAAACCACAGAGACAAATGGCACCGTGCACCGTGTGGGGTGGAATGAACGCACGACGGGGGCTCGTCCTTGGCTCCTACGGGAGGCCCCTCTCACTCCTCAGAAGTGAACAAGCCCCATGGGGAGTAACACACAGCTTCTCTCCTTGGGTCTGAGAAATAAGTATGCTACACATTTTTTCACTCTCATATTAAAAAAAAATCACAGATATGTATTTTAAGGAAGTATATTAACCCAGAGACAATTAAAAAACAAACAAAAACCCCTACGCTGCAGCCTCACTCAGTCATCACCCGCCTCTACCCCTCCCAGAGGCGGAAGGTGTGCGCGCTGGGAGCGGGGTGTTCTCCAGTCAGGATGCAGCTGGCTGAGAACCATCAGACAGAAAGCACGAACAACATGCAGGGCCCTCGCCTGGCACTGCGGGATGCCTCAGGCTGGCCCAGACTTGGCCTCTGGGGTGTTTTTGTTAAATTTTTAGATTAGCAACAACGTGTATTAAAAAGCAGTTTTGGGGGCTTCTTCCCTGGGGGTCTGACTCCACACTCCCAGCACAGGGGCCTGGGTGTGACCCTTGATCCGGGAGCTAGATCCCAGGTGCTACAATGAAGATAAAAGGTCTCTCTCATGCCACAGCTAAGATCCAGCACACCCAAACAGATAAACGTGTTTGTGCGCGGTTTGTCTCTGGGTTCCATGTGTGGCACGCAGAACTCCCCTCACCAGGGTCGAACCTGTGCTCGCTGCCGTGGAAGCATGGAGTTTGAACCCCTGGACTACCAGGGAGGTCCAAAAAGAATTTTTTTTAAAGAGATTCACTGAAGGGCTTAAATAAATGTAAAAAGCCAGGCCCTCCAAGCAGCCAGCCTCTTAAGGATGAAAATTCCTTTAAAAAATAAAATAAAATTACCCTATGAGCCCCTTGAGGCAGACACCAGAGGTGCTGAGTGGCCCCTGGGACTGAAGGAATTGACTCCGGGGTCTGCCGTGAACTGGAGCCCGACCTCTTTCGGAGGCAGGCAGCGGGGCGCTGAAGCCCTCAGCACCGAGTCATGACATCCACGATGGCCTGGGAGAAGGAGTCTTCAGACTCAGACGCAATTTTAAAAGCAAAGCAGATGGAAGGGGAAGCACCACGACTCCGGCAGAGCCCTGCTGGAGAGGCCTGAATCCAGAGACTGCGGCTGTGCTGGTAGCAGGAGCTTGCTTCCCAAGCTGACAGATAAAATTAGCAGCTAATGTGATAACTAACCATTCCATAATGAAACAATCTGGCACCCTTGCTGGCTTCAGGCAGTGGCTAATCTGCCCTGGAACTCTGCTC
>SJYQ01002065.1:26267-76869 GCA_006410935.1 Redunca redunca
CTTCATGGCAAATAGATGGGGAAACAATGGAAACAGTGGCAGACTTTATTTTGGGGGGCTCCAAAATCACTTTAGATGGTGACTGCAAGCATGAAATTAAAAGATGCTTATTCCCTGGAAGAAAAGCTATGACCAACTTAGACAGTGTATTAAAAAGCAGAGACATTACTTTGCTGACAAAGGTCCATATAGTCAAAGCTATGGTTTTTTTCAGTAGTCATATATCTATGTGAGAGTTGGACCATAGAAAAGGCTGGGCACCAAAGAACTGATGCTTTTGAACTGAGGTGTTGGGAAAGACTCTTGTGAGTCCCTTGGACTGCAAAGAGATCAAACCAGTCAATCCTAAAGGAAATCAACCCTGAATATTCATTTGAAGGACTGATGCTGAAACTCCAATACTTTGGCCACCTGATGTGAAGAGCCAACTCATTGGAAAAGACCTTGATGCTAGGAAAGATTGAAGGCAGGAGGAGAAGGAGATGACAGAGGATGAGATGGCTGGATGGCATCACTGACTGGATGGACATGAGTTTGAGCTAAGTCCAGGAGATGGTGAAAGACAGGGAAGTCTGGCATGCTGCAGTCCGTGGGGTCACAAAGAATCAGACATGTCTGAACAACTGATCAACAACAACACAACAAGGATGCTTGTTGATGCATCCTTTTAATAACAACTATTGTAATTCATGTAAATGGAAAATAATTTGTTGAATAAAATCATAGTATAGATAAGAAGGAAACCACAAGCAATTAAAAAGTTATATATTGTATCACTCATATGTGGAACCTGTCCAAACTCATAGAAATGGAAAGTAGACTGGAAGCTGCCAGGGATTTGGGGATGAGGAAGTGGGTGAAGGTGGTCAAAGGTACAAGGTCCCAGTTTTAAGATGAATAAGTTCTGGGCATGTAACATACAGCATGGTGATTATAGTTTCCGATAGCATATTCTGTACTAAGAAAGTTGATCTTACACGTTCTTACCACAAGGAGGAAAAAAATAGGTAAGTATATGAGGTAATGGGTGTAACTAACCTTATGGTGGTAATGGTTTCACTGTACACACATACAACTATCACACTTCACACCTTAAATTTACACAGTGTTATGTGTCAATTACATCTCAATAAAGCTGGGAAAGAATCTTTAAAACTGAAGTTTATCCTTCTGAATTGCTTAATGTTCCATTTAAAACTAAAAATAATATATATATATATATATATATAATATCAGCAGTTTGTTTTAGCAGTTACTTAAGATATCTTTTGTAGATGTTCCAGTTTCATTAAATTCAATTATTAGTCTCATCCAGTTTACTCCAGACTATGCCAACTCTATTCAAAAGCAGAGACATTACTTTGCCAACAAAAGTCCATCTAGCTAAAGCTATGTTTTTTCCAGTGGTCATGTATGGATGTAAGAGTTGGACTATAAAGAAAGCTGAGCACCGAAGAACTGCAAGGAGATCCAACCAGTCCATCCTAAAGGAGATCAGTCCTCAATATTTATTGGAAGGACTGATGCTGAAGCTGAAACTCCAATACTCTGGCCACCTGGTGCGAAGAACTGATTCATTTGAAAAGACCCTGATGCTGGGAAAGAGAAGTCCAGGAGATGGTGGGAGGAGAAGGGGATGACAGAGGATGAGATGGTTGGATGGCATCACCGACTCGATGGACATGAGTTTGAGTCAGCTCCGAGAGTTGATGATAGACAGGGAAGCCTGGATGCTGCAGTCCATTGGGTCAAAAAGAGTCAGACACGACTGAGTGACTGAACTGAACTGAGAGCAACTCTGAAAACATCACTGAACCTAAACGTCATTATTTAAAGTTTTGATCTGTTTACCATACATAATTATTCTATCTTCTGCTGGATCAAACAATCATGTGATAAACTTTAGCTTAAAAATCTATTTAAAGGGCTTAAAAATAATAAAATGCAATATTATTTATATACACCAGGCAAATTTGCTTTAAAGAAAAATGATTTCATAAGGACCTTTGTTAATGTCCAAAATATCTTTGAGAGATGATATTCCCATACGGTAGATGGAACAACTGGGTTTCAAGGGGTTAAACAAGCATCCCTACGGTGACTTATAAAAATATACAAAATAATATCTGATAAATAATGATGGTGATTATTCTTGGTTTCATATTCACAACTACCACTCATATTATTGATGGTAATAACAGCTACCACTTAGTATGTACCGAGCACCATCTATGTGCCTTGCATACGTTATCTGGTTAATTTTTACTGCCTTGAGAGTATAGATGAGGAAGCCACAGTTTAACAAGTTTATGCAAAGTGCTGAGTCACACAGCCAGTTTGCAGAGGAGCTGGGGCTCAAACCCAGGTCTTTCTAATGCCAGAACCCTTGCTCAGACACATACACTATACTCCCTCCAATGACACAAGATGTCCCTAGCCTTGTCACATCTTATGGTACAGGGACCAACATGATCTTGTCTTTAGAGATACAGATTCAGTGACAACAATAAATGGAGATATCTGGTGCATCCCCTCTCGAATGCCATCCTTCATCTGCTACATTCCATGTATCCAAGCACAGCCCCTCTGACTTGGATTCCTCTGACCAGCCTTCTCTTAGCTCCCAGCTCTCACTGAAGTCATTTCTCGCTGACCTTTCAGCGCCTTTACTTTCTAACACTTATTTGGCCTTCTTTCATTTCACTTAGGATGAAAATGAAACCAAGAGAAAAGCCACCTCAAAGTGGCTTTACTGACTATTACTAGCAGTCTGGAGGTAGGGGATTGATGCAAGTTTGGAAAGACAGCGGTTCCATCCCTGATGAAGTTTCCCTTCATGTGTCGCTCTGCATGTGGGTTTTTTGGCCTCAGAACTGTGCTTCATGGTCACAAGATAACTGTCCTGTGCTAGCCCAACATTCACATTCAAGGCAGGAAACGAAGGGGCAGGGCTAGTAAGACCTCTCTTCACATGCTTTCCCAAATATCTCTAGCAGACCATATGTCTCATGGGCCAGGACTGGGCGATGTGGGCAGCACTAGCTTGCAGAGAAGCAAGTCCCTCGCTTCTCTGTCTATAGTGGAAGTAGGGCTAGAAAAAGGTCCTGGAATGCCTGCTGGGTCAGCCAGTCAAATGTGTCTGCCACTGTGGCACTGTACTTTCTTTCAGCATTTTTTTTTTAATGCTTTGTTACTCCCAATAGACCATAATATTCTTGAGGGCAGAGTTTTCAAAATTAATTATTGGGACTTCTCTAGTGGTCCAGTGGCTAAGACTCCATGTTCCCAATTGCAAGGGGCCTGGGTTTGATACCCAGTCAGGGATCTAGATCCCACTGCTGCAACTAAGAGGTAATATGCCGCAAATAAAGATTTTACATGCCGCAACTAAGACCAATTGGTATACCAATTAGTTAGTTAATTAATTTACTTTTTAAAGTCAAAAAAGAAAATTCTCTTTTCACTGTGTCTCCTTCTTACTCTCATCCTGCAAAGTTCTGCAGCACTGTTGGTATTATATAAATACCTGTAAAACTGAGTACATTAAGTATACAGTGCACACCTAGAAATACAAGGAGTGTTCTTTTTCATCTCATAAAATCTTGAGTGAGACGCAAAAGAAAAAGAAAACATTTGAGCAATTCTGTCAAGATTTGACTGTATTTCATTATTGTAGGGGGGAAAACGCAAAGCCCAGAGCAAGACGGGCAGTTGCTGAGCTTAATGCTTTCTCTTTCGGCCCCCTTTCTGACCATTTCTGTGTAGGCTGACCCTGTAACAGAGGTTGAGCAGGAAATAGCACAGGAAGTCAAGCTTATATTTGCTTTTTGTTGGCAGGATGGATGAAAGGTCTGGTGGGGTGAGAATTCAAAGCTATTGGTCAGAGCTGACTTAGTAACTCTCCTGACTTGTAACAGGCAAAAGGAGGGCCAAGCAAGACAATGTTTAGCATTCCTGAAGCTTTTCTGAGCCTCTCAACCCATCCTTATTCATTGCTCTTTTTAAGTATTCATGACACTTTCTTGCTGTCTCTTTCCTATCATCTGGATTTTGGAGTCTGAAGTTCAGAGAACAGAAAGAGCTGCTGGGCTAGAGGAGGCCTGAAATTTAGCTGAGGTCATCACTTATACTAGAAGTAGTTCCAACTTAGAGCAATAATCTCAGAACAGTACATCCAGTGACATCTGCAGTAGCCAGCTTATCAAATGACTTCTAGGATGGCTCCAGTGATTCCTAGCCCCTGGTATTCATGTTTCTAGCAGTCCCATCCACACTGAATAGAGCTGCCCTATGTAACCAAGAGCACGCCTGTGCTGAGAATTGTTTGTTATGGCTTTTCTTCCAAGGAGCAAGTGTCTTTTAATTTCATAGATGCAGTCACCATCTGCAGTGATTTTGGAGCCCAAGAAAATAAGTCTGTCACTTTCCCATTGTTTCCCCATCTATATTTGCCATGAATTGATGGGACTGGAGCCCCAGAAATGTCTGACACTGTTTGCACTGTTTCCCCATCTATTTCCCATGAAGTGATGGGACCAGATGCCATGATCTTCATTTTCTGAATGTTGAGCTTTAAGCCAAATTTTTCACTCTCTCACTTTCATCAAGAGGCTTTTTAGTTTCTCTTCACTGTCTGCCATAAGGGTTGTGTTATCTGCATATCTGACGTTATTGATATTTCTCCCAGAAATCTTGATTCCAGCTTGTGCTTCTTCCAGCCCAGCGTTTCTCATGATGTACTCTGCATGTAAGCTAAATAAGTAGGGTGACTGAGAGACTTCACTTTCACTTTCATACATTTGAGAAGGAAATGGCAACCCACTCCAGTATTCTTGTCTGGAGAATCCCAGGCTCAGGAGAGCCTGGTGGGCTGCTGTCTATGGGGTCACACAGAGATGGACACGACTGAAGCAACTTAGCAGCAGCAGCAAGCAGGGTGACAATATACAGCCTTGATNCTGGAATTCTATCACCTCCACTAGCTTTGTTCGTAGTGATGCTTTCTAAGGCCCACTTGACTTCACATTCCAGGATGTCTGGCTCTAGGTGAGTGATCACACCATTGTGATTTTCTGGGTCATGAAGATCTTTTCTGGGTTGTGCAGATGGTGATTGCAGCTATAAAATTAAAAGATGTTACTCCTTGGAAGGAAAATTATGACCAACCTAGACAGCATATTAAAAAGCAGAGACATTACTTTGCCAATAAAGGTCTGTCTAGTCAAGGGTATGGTTTTTCCAGTGGTCATATATGGATGTGAGAGTTGGACTGTGAAGAAAGCTGAGTGCGAAGAATTGATGCTTTTGAACTATGGCATTGAAGAAGACTCTTGAGAGCCCCTTGGACTGCAAGGAGATCCAATCAGTCCATTCTAAAGATCAGTCCTGTGTGTTCTTTGGAAGGACTGATGCTAAAGCTGAAACTCCAATACTTTGGCCACCTCGTGCCAAGAGTTGACCCACTAGAAAAGACCCTAATGCTAGGAAGGATTGGGGGCAGGAGGAGAAGGGGATGACAGAGGATGAGATGGCTGGATGGCATCATCAACTCGATGGACATGAGTTTAAGTGAACTCTGGGAGTTGGTGATGGACAGGGAGGCCTGGTGTGCTGCGATTCATGGGGGTCACAAAGAGTCGGACATGACTGAGCAACTAAACTGAACTGAACTGAACTGGTGGGACTGGATGCCATGATCTTATTTTTGAATGTTGAGATTTAAACGAGCTTTTTCACTCTCCTTTTTCACCTTCATCAGGAGGCTGTTTAGCTCTTCTTCACTTTCTGCCACAAGTGTGGTATCATTTGCATTTCTGAGATTATTGATATTTCTCCCAGGCCATCTTGATTCCAGCTTTGCTCATGATGTACACAGCATATATGTTAAATAAGCAGGGTGACAATATACAGCCTTGATGTATTCCTTTCCCAATTTGGAATCAGTGTGTTGTTCCATGTCTGGTTCTGTTACTTCTTAAACTGTATACAGGTTTCTCAGGAGGCAGGTCAGGTGGCCTGGTATTCCCATCTCTTTAAGGCTTTTCCACAGTTTGTGGTGAGCCACATAGTCAAAGGCTTTAGCATAGTCAAGGAAGCAGAAGTAGATGCTTTTCTGGAATTCTCTAGCTTTTTCTATGATCCAACAGGTTTGTTGGCAATTTGATATCTTGTTCCTCTGCCTTTTCTAAATCCAGCTTGAACATTTGGAATTTCTCACAATTTCACCCTTCCTACTGTCTTGTTGGGGTTTCCCCTTTGCCCTTGTGCCAGGGTCCAGCCCTGGTGGATCCAGGGTGATTCAAAAGGGAGACAGAGTAGGCGAGGAAAAAACTTATTTATTTATAAATATAAGATTAAATTAGGAAGAAATAGTGTAGTGGGAAAATTTAGTGGAGAAAACAGGCTGAATAACATGGTTTACGTGGAAAGCCAATAAAGTTCCAGACAAGGAGCTTGCACCATCTACGTTAGGCCACTGGCATCCTCTTGAATAGCAGGGGGTGCCCCACCTTGGGCTCCCTCTCTCGTGGATCTTAGAAGCCGGGGCAAGTAAGTAGGCATGGCAAGCCTCCACGCCCCAGATGGGAATTCAGCCTGAAATTAGAGTAAAGAGGAGACACGGGGGAAACCAGTCCTTCCAATGACTGGCCCGGCCTCTATTGTCTAGAAAGGCCTTTTATACCTTTTTGTACATAGAGATCAATGGGTAATACAAAATTATGCAGCGTTAGCAGCCCAGACTCTTATCAAAACCAGGCTTTTCTCTCTGCATACCTGTCTTAGGTAATCTACATCATCTTCCGGCCAAAAGGGCCAATTAACATTTTACACCCTTTTTTCTGATAAGGGTTTGTCAACCAGAAGACTTATTTGTGTTGAGCTTCCCAAAGTCTGGTGCCACTCTCAGAAAACACTAAATAAAGTTACATTCTTACATAGCAAAGATACAGCAATTTATAACAAGTAAAAGGAGTACAGTGATTTATAACAAAAGAAAAGTAATTAACTCAAAATCTAGTGTTGCTAACATCAAAACTATTATATATCTTTTTCCATATCCCATTTACATTGATTAACATCCTCCCAGGTGCCTAAAAGATAAAGAATATGGAGGCCTGGCAGCAATCATTGAGTCAACAGTGAAATCCTGTCACCAATATGATTTTTAGCTCTTTAGAAAAGGCTCTGTATCTTTAAGATGTTTTAAGCTTTGTGCCTCTTGCGGTTGGGGGGCTGTAAGCAATTCACAAGCTGTAAAAAGTCCAGGGGAACCTGTTAGGCAAGCTAGAGAGTTATCAGAGGGGGTTTTAAGCCAAGACATTCTTTTGCAGGAGACTGAAGCCCTGAATTAACTTTTTCCAGACAGTGTCAGCAGAGTGGAAAAGTACAATATAATAAGGCAAGCAGATTCTTATTTCGGGGGTACATGCTCAGGAAATACCAGGGGGAAACCCTGAGGCTTGACTCGCCTTGCCCATCAGGCCTCTCCACATGACCTTGTCATCGGTTGGATTCCTCACGCTGGCTCCTGGCACCCTTGGACTCGGAGTAGCTTTTCTTGGTGGGATTCAACATTCTCCTGTCGATGGCTGTTCAGCAGGTAGTTGTGAATTTGGTGTTCTCTCAGGGGAAGATGAGCACACGTCCTTCTAGCCTGCCATCTTGGGCACAAGTTCTGGGCATATGTGAGCCCATGTAAAGTATTTCAACTAAAGCTTTCCTTCATGCAGATGACTTCCTTCACCATGGCAGGGAAGGTCCAACCAGAGCCTCTGTCCTCTCCCAGGTTACATCTCCCACAGGTCTACTTGTCCAACAGAAAGGCTTGCCTCAGTGTTCACCAACACAGACAGGGAGCAGATGTCTAGGGTCAAATGGGACTTCTGTTTTCTAAAACACATTGCTTTTGTACAATTATAGGCTCTCATGGTTGGAAATATCTTTGGAAGTCATATAGCTCAACTTTTGCATTTTATAGGCTAAGGATGAAAGGATAATGAGAAACACCTGGGGTTCATGATAGCCCTATGCCTTGCTCTCCTTCTCCCCACATTGCTAAACCTCCCCCACAACCTACTAATCTTGCTAAGAGAGAACTCAGAATATTTCCTCTTCTGTCATCTCTCTACAGTTTGGGAATTTACCATATCGTGGGTTGGGGAGTAACCTTCACTTGGAATCTCCTCCATGGGGATCATCTAAGGCTTTCACATAAAACATTTACTACAATTTTCACTTATCCTCTGTGACTCAGTTTCTTCATCTACAAAATGGGTATAAGAATAACACTTGTATGTTGGAAGAATTAAATGAGGGTAAAAACTATGCAAAGAACTTAACCCAGTGCCTGGCATGTGGAAAACTCCCAATAAATGTTAACCATGAGAAAAAAATAAATCATAGAAAGAAAACATCTCTATGGAGTATGGAATAGTAAAGATGCACCATAGGGGAAGGGGGTTCCTTCAGTCAGAAGTGGAGTGTTTATCAAAGGTTGTTCTGGCCACCCAATATTACAAAAAGGCCAGATCAGGCCAAGTGGGGAACAGAGGCCACCTATATAAGGGAAGGATCTGGGGAAGCAGACAGCTGAGAAGAGCCTTTATCCTCCTAACCATTCTGAGAACGCGGTGCTTGGTCAGCTCCCTGAGAAACCAGGAAGGGATGAATGAAACACACAAGGGTGATGGCAAAGAAATTAGGGTTTCCCTCCTCTTACCAGGCTCTCTGTAAAGCAGGTCCAGAGTGAGCTTCTCTGGCAGTCCAGTAGTAAAGAAGATGCCTGCCAATGCAGGGGACACACGTTTGATCCCTGGTCTGGGAAGACCCCACATGCCATGGAGCAACTAAGACCTATCACCGAAACTACTGAATCTCTGCCCTAGAGCCCAGGAGCTTCAACTATTGGGCCCATGTGTAGCAACTATGGTAGCCTGCATGCCCCAGAGCTTGTGCTCACAAGAGAAGCCACCACAATGAGAAGCCCATGCACAGTGATGGAGACCCACCATAGACAAATAAATGAATCTTTAAAAAAAAAAAAAAGGACCCAGGGCTGGACACACCCTCAGGAACTCAGGCCCTGGGATTCCCCACTCTTCTCCAGGCCCTTCCATTCACCACAGCTCCTTCCACAAGGCTTCTGGCTGGTATCCAGGTGCAGCTATGGCTTAGCCTGGAAGGATGCAGAAATTCATTCTTCCTCACCCCTCCTGTGAGTCATACTCCAGACTTGCCCACTTCCACTCACCTCAGTAGCATCTTCTCCCAAGAGAACAGAGAGCAAGCAAGCCTGAATGGACAGCTTATTTGTTGGGAAGTCTTAGGGTATTTGTGGGTAGTGATCAGGTCTTAACACCAACTTGCTAAGCAACTTTGGGTAGGTAACTTAGCCTCAGATGCCACATCCATAAAATGAAGTTAACTGGACTCTCCCCTGCTGTCCTCCCAGGCAGGGAGCAGGTTTGGATCAGTGAACTGATGAAAGAAATTGCCTCAGGATGTCAGGTGTCCTGCCTGATCTGATGAATTTCTCTGATGGACAAAAAAAAAGGAAAAGAGAGGAAACAAGAAAGAGGTAGGTATGAAGAGAAAGAGGAGAAGGAAACGGGAGGCAGGGAAGGAAGAAGAGGGAGGCACAGAGAGAGAAATTTTTTTAAAGCTATGGTAATTACTCATTGGAAAAGACTGATGTTGGGAGGGATTGGGGGCAGGAGGAGAAGGGGACAACCGAGGATGAGATGGCTGAATGGCATCACTGACTCAATGGACATGAGTTTGGGTGAACTCCGGGAGTTGGTGATGGACAGGGAGGCCTGGCATGCTGCAATTCATGGGGTCAAAGAGTCGGAAATGAATGAGCAACTGAACTGAACTGAACTGATGGTAATTTCACATATAAACAAGCTTCTTTCTCAACTCTGTAGCCTCAGGAGAAAGAAGACACTGACTTTCTATTCCCCCAAAAAGCCTTCCAAAGAGTGAGGGCAACCTGAGGGACTTTAGAAGAAAAGGGGATTTCATTCTCTTCAAGATGAATTCTGTACAGTCATGCTCTCAATATAACCCCCTGACTGGCTTTGTAACTATTTTTAGTGTCACCCTGAAAAGTTTAGGGTCTATGAGTCTATTTGTTTGCTTGAAGGTAAGTAGAAGAGGTAAGCCTGTAGGATGGTGGTGTTTGCCTGAAAGAAGTGATGCTTCCTTAGAATTCCCCCATTCTGTCCAATGCTCTATATAAGTGGTCCTCAAGGTGTGATTTCCTGGGAACTTGTAAGAAAGTAAAATTCTTGGATCCTACTGAGACCTACCAAATCAGAAATTCAGCAATTTATAACAAGCCATCTGGGTTGATCCTGATGCTTGGCAAAATTTGAGAATCATTGAACCTACCACTGCTCCTTAAATGTTAATGTACATGCAAAGCACTTAAGATTGTGTTAATCTTCAGGATTTAATTTAGCAAGTCTAGGTACTCCACGCATCTACTGAGCTCCAGGTGTTGCTTATGCTCTGGTCTTTGGACCACACTTAGAGTAGCAAAACTCCACATCAGTGCTTCACATAGACGTTCACATGAGAATCATCTGAGAAAATTTTTTAGCCTATCAGTGCTTGAGCTTCATCCCCAGAAATGCTGATTCAATTGGTCTAAGATTGTACCCCAGCCCCAGCATTTTTTATAAACCTCCCCAGGGACCAACCTCTCACTAGGGTGAAAACTGCTTCCCACACTTTCAACCTTATTGCATTCCGGTAACAATGTTTTGATTCTTGTTTGTTTTATACTCACTCAAGAGTACAGGCAGACCTCTGAGATATTGTGGGTTCAGTTCCAGCCCACTTCAATAGAGCAAACAATGAAAAAAGTGAGTCACTCAATTTTTTTTTTTTTGGTTTTCCAGTGCATGTAAAGGTTATGTTTATATGATACTGATGTTTATATGATATAAACATATGTTATATGTTTATATGATATATGCAAAATAGCATCATGTCTGGGGAAAAAAAAAAAAAGATGTACAAGGATTTCCCTGGTGGTCCAGAAGCTAAAATTGTGAGCTTCCAACACAGGGGACTAGGGTTCAATCCCTGGTCAGGGAACTAGATCCCACATGCTGCAGCTAAGACCCAGTGCAGCCACACACACACACAAAAAAACAAAACAAAACAAAAAAAACAACTACATACATTAATTTTAAAACACTTTATTGCTCAAAGGAAATCATTGCCAAAAAAGCAACCTACTGAAGGGGAGAAAATAAATTATATGACTGATAAGAGGTTAAGATCCAAAATATATAAACAGCTCATACCTATTAACTTCAAAAAAACAACCCAAATTAAAAATGGGCAGAAGAGCTGAATAGACATTTTTCTTAAGACATACAGATGGCCAACAAGTCCATGAAAAGATGCTCAACATCATTAATCATCCGAGAAACTCAAATTAAACCACAATTAGATATTACCTCACACCTGTCAGAATAGCTAACAAAAAGACCACAAGTAACAAATGTTGGTGAAGATGTAGAGAAAAGGGAACACTCTTACACTATTGCTGGTAATGTAAATTGATGCAGTCTCTGTGGAAAACAATATGGCAGTTTCTGAAAAAGCTAAAAATAGGACTTCTATATGATCAAGAATGTCACTGCTGAGTATTTATCCAAAAAGACCCCAAAACACTAATTTGAAAACATACCTGCTCCCAATGTCCATAGTAGCATTATCTACAATTGCCAAGATTTGAAAATAATTTAAGTGTCCATCACCAGAGGAGTGTATAAAGAAGATGTGTTGTGTGTGTGTGTGTGTATACACACACACACAATGGAATACTACCCAGTCATAAGAAAGAATGAAAATTTGTGGTGTGTGCCAACACAGATGGATGTGGAGGGTATTATGCTAAGTGAAATAAGTCAGACAGGAAAAAGAAATACTGTATGATAATATGTATACATGGAATCTAAAATAATAAAACATACTAGTGACTATAGCAAAAGAGAAACAGACTTACAGATATGGGGAACAAACTAGTGGTCACCGGGGGAAAAGGGTAGAGGGGAAGAGCAAGATAGGGGTAGGGGATTAAGAGGTACATACCACTAGCTATTAAATAAATAAGCTACAAGGGCAATGCAGGGAATATAACCAATATTTTATAAGAACTATAAATGGGATATAACCTTTAAAAATTGTAAGTCACTATATTATAAACCTAAAACTTATACAACACTGTAAATCAACTATACCTCAACAACAAAGGTACTTTATAGCTAAAACATGCTAACCATCATCTGAGCCTTCAGTGAGCTGTAATCTTTTTGCAGTAATATCAAGGATCACAAATATGAATATATTGAAAAAGTGTAAATTACTGTGAGAATTACCAAAATGGTACACAGAGACATGCAGTAAGCAAATGTCATTGGAAAAATGGTGCTAACAGACTCGCTCAGGACACGGTTGCCACAAACCTTCAATGTGTATATTTGCAAAGTGCAATCAAGCTTGAATGCAATAAAACAAGGTATGCCTGTATATGCATTTTAAGCAACTGATGATATCATAGCAGTGCATATCAGTGAAGTAGCAGATCTAGTGATATAAGGGTAAAGAGAACTTGAGGCATTGAGAAGGGAGGAAAGCCTCTAGAAGGACTACAGAGTCAGGAAGCTGGAGGCGCTGATGCCTGACTGTGTTTGCTACAGTTCTTTGGAGCTGCATAGTATTTCTTTGAAGATCAAAGGGAATTCTTCAATTGCAGGAGCTGTCAGGAAATATTGTGAAAGATAGAAATAGGCAAAAAAGATTATTGGGTATCTGGGATAACACACTGGGTTATCTTGGTCTTTCAAATGAAACCACAATTCTGCAAGTTGTAGAATATTGATAGTAATAGAAACCATTTTTGTTTTCACAGAAATGCAAATTATGTGGAGATATACCCAATTTTTGTCCTATAGATATGGACCAATTTTATATCCATCTAAAAATGCATTTCAGCATTCCTAACGGCCTATGTATGTGAGTTTTTAACCTTTGAAACAGTTGTGCCGTTTTGCCATTCCTTGATTTATTGGTGAGTTAAATACAATCTTTGATGTGTTGATTTTATTTCGTATTTGTAGAGGGTTATAGTTTTATCACTGGGGGGAGGAAAGTAGCCTTTAGCAAAGGGGATGAACTTCACTGCATAGTCGTTAACAGGTTGAATAATGGCCCCAAGAGATGATGACTCCCTAATCCCCAAGACTGCTGAATATGTTTCCTTCCCTGGTAAGAGGGATTTTAGTGATGTGATTGAGTTCAGAATCTTGAGATAGGAAAATTATACTGGATTATTTGCAGGGGGTAGAGGGTAGACAGTGTAGTCACAATAGTCCTTTTAAGTGGGAGACAGAAAGATCACATCAGAGAGGGGATATGATGACAAAGACAGAGTTTCAAGTTGATAAGCACAGGGACCACAAGCCAAAGATGCAGGATGTCTCTAGAGACTGGAAAAGGCAAGGAAATGGATTTTCCCCAGAGCTTCTTGAAGGAATGCAGCTCCACCTTGACTGTAGCCCTTATGATCTGGACTTCTGAGCTCTAGAACTATAAATTAATACATCTGTATTGTTATAATTTGTTACATCAGCAATGGGAAACTAATATAGTAGTGGTCAGAAGGCTGCTTCTCGTTCCCTTTAAAGGTGATGAATCACATGAGTTTGCTTTACAAGCAGTGACACTTGCTTGTGTCACTGTGCTCCCACCTCGAGTGCTCCATGGCTAAAAGTGGAAGCTTTGATTTACATTCCCTGCAGCCTTCCCTCTGGTTTGATGTTTCAGCTTCCCTGGCTGAATGCTACCTCACTTCTAATAGCCTTTGAGTCAATCACCTATTCTTCACCCTCTCACTCAGGCTTAGCAAAAATGATACTACTGAGGTTTAAACCCTCAGTGCTTGGAGACCCTCAGAAGCATTCCTCAGCCTCCTCTCACCCCTCTGTAACTTATTCTTATTCTTGTCATTTTTCTAATGGCAGAAAGTGAAGAGGAACTAAAGAGCCTCTTGATGAGGGTGAAAGAGGAGAGTGAAAATGCTCGCTTAAAACTCAACATTCAAAAAACTAAGATCATGGCATCTGGTCCCATCACTTCATGGCAAATAGATGAGGAAAAAGTGGAAACAGTGACAGATTTTATTTTCCTGGGCTACAAAATCACTGTGGACAGTGACTGCAGCCACAAAATTAAAAGATGCTTGCTCCTTGGAAGAAAAACTATGACAAATCTAGATAGCATATTAAAAAGCAGAGACATCACTTGGCTAACAAAGGTCTGTAGAGTCAGAACTATGCTTTTTCCAGTAGTCATGTATGCATGTGAGAACTGGATCATAAAGAAAGCTGAGCACTAAATAATTGATGCCTATGAACTGTGGTGCAGGAGAAGATTCTTCAGAGTCCTTTGGACAGCAACGAGATCAAACCATGCAATCCTAATGGAAATCAACCCTGAATATTATTGGAAGAACTGATGTTGAAGCTTCAATACTTTGGCCACCTGGTGTGAAGAGCCAACTCATTGGAAAAGACCCCGATGCTGGGAAAGACTGAAGGCAGGAGGAGAAGGGGATGACAGAGGATGAGATGGTTGGATGGCATCACTGACTGGATGGACATGAGTTTGAGCAAACTCTGGGAGATGGTAAAGGACAGAGAAGTCTGGCATGCTGCAGTTCACGGGGTCTCGGAGAGTCAGACATGACTGAACAAGAACAGCAACCAAGGCCCATGGCTTGGGTGACTCACAGAGGGCCATTAAATGAGTGGCTGGGCCTCCCTCTTCCTCCTAAGGGGTTCAGCTGCTCTGGTCTGACTCCTTCTCTAATGAGATACTCCCAGCATGCCCTTCACACAGCAAAGGAATGAGTTCCAAAAATGTCTCCTGATCCCTGAACTTGATCTTCTTGTTCTCTTATCCTGAATCCTGGTTTTTCTCCCACTCATCTAAGCACTCTTTGAGCTTCTGAACTCTTTCTCACTTACAAAAGCAGTTATGGAAACCCCTACTGCTGTATCAATCGCTGAACCAAGAGAATAGCAAAGAGACACAGCCTTTGACCCTTGGGTGTTCAGAATTTAAGACAGGGACAAGATAGCCCACTTAAACATGAGATGGTGAACAGACAAGAAAGAAGTTAACCATTGAGGTCAAGGCTAAATGCACAGAGTGGGAGGAGTGGCTGCAGTGGGGAGGGAGGTTGGGGAGGGCCCATGAGGTCCAGGTCCAGGCAGGAAGAAGTGAGAAGCTGCTACATTCCAGTGATCAGCGCTGGGCCGGGCTTTCATGAGCTCCATGGACAGCATGAACCTCTTTGTAGCGGGTAACAAGCTGCTTTCCAGATGCCTGCAGTTCAATGGGACCCCAGGGAGGACACCCTCGAGGGCACTGGCCCGAAAGCTTCAGAGCAGTGAGAGTCAGAAGACACTATTCACGCCTAATAAGAACCCTGTGGACAGACCTCTCCAGGAGAAACAAAAGCAAGTTACAGCCCCATTGCACTATTATGGTTGATTTTTCAGCCAACTGCACCTAGAGCAAGCTGGGAAAAGGTACCAATGAGCTGTTTTGATGTAGCAGCAGTCAGGAAAACAACCCCAAGCTCCAATCTTGTCATTTTTCCTTGCTAGACAAGCAGAGAGGCAGAGCTTCATGAAAAACACCATCCCAGGAGGCATTCCCACCACAAGGAAATAGCAGGGTGGGGCCAGGGCCTGGGCTGTTTCATTAGGAGAAATCCCTGGACTACTCTCCTCTGCTGCCTTCTAAGAAACAGGCCTGGGAAGGGGACTATTTCTACACTCTCGAAGACTTAAAGAGGAAGAATAATGACAAAATATCAGTGAGAAAAAGAGACTCAGATCTATAGAGTGAACTTTTGGACTCTGGGGGAGAGAGAGAGGGAGAGGGTGGGATGAGATGGGAGAATGGCATTGAAACATGTATACTTATATTGTAAATTGTAATTTCAACCAGAAGTAAATTTTTTTTCTTTAAAAAAAAAAAAAAAGAGTTGAACCCCCCCNAGGAAGTATCATCTTCTCTCTCTTCCTCTCTGCCTCGTTTTAGGAGAATGAGGAGCAAGGATGTGGTTCCAGTTAGTGTGGCTGGAAAGCGCACCCACCCACCCCCAACCCAAAGCTCCCTTGATAGGGATTTCTGCTTGTCCTACCTGCTTTTTAAAGAAGTATTATTATTTTCTTATCAGAGTAATGCATGAGTATGTTAGAAAATAAAATGATACTGGATGAGATTTATTGAGTGTTTCCTATAGGCCAGACTTCTCAGTATATCCATGACTCATGTCATCCACATTGTACTGATGATAAAACGAAGGTTGGTTGATCATCAGAAACTTTCCCAAGGTCACGATGCTACTAAGTAGTGGCACTAAAAAGTGAACTCTCACAGTTTTTCCTCTAGAATCAACACATTTAACAAGCAGGAATTCATTCAAGCAAGTTTACAATAAAAGTTTGAAGTTTAGCATCTTCAAAAATAAAAGCACCAGATTCCTAAAACATACACACACACACACACACACACACACACACACACACACACACCTCACTGTCCCACTTATGATAGGCATCTATTTTTAACTCTTGAGGTGCATCTTTGGGTTTCTACCACTGTAGTTCTAAATAATATTCATATACTTATAATTCTTGGTTTATAATTTATCTATAAGCTATTTTGTTATTATGGTATTTGAGCATTATAGCACCTTTATGTTTCAATATAACTATAATTACAGTTTTTAGTTAATACTTATTCAGTGTTTTATATTTGACTACTGCTCACTTCTAAGGCAAGTAATGTACACTATTTACATTCCCTATATTGTATAACATTTTGTTTCTCCTAATTATTACCTTTTTTTTTTAAATTTGCTTAGGGTTTTTAATCAATGGCAACATCTTTCTGTGTCTTCTATGGCTTTTAATAAAATTTTTTTCATCTTCTAGCCCACATCAGATGACTAAGTTTTTACATCTCTCTGGAGGCATTCCTTCCAGCATCTTCTTTTCTCTTGTTCCCCTTTGGGCTGGTGTTCTATATTCTTGTTGCACAGCTGTGGTTCGGGGACTTCCCTTTGCCATCATTCAGGGAATTCCCTTCACCTCTTTCCTGCATGAATCTCCTGCTTCCTAAAGTCCCTGTCTTCCTCTGTATTAGTTTACACCCTGTTTGGGTCAGCATATCCTTCAACAGCTTCCTTAAAAAGTAGCACGGTAGCTATTTGGGTCCAAGGGGGTCCAAATAACCTGCATGTAGCTTCGGTTTTATAATCTCCCTCACCCAGTCTCCTCCCATATTTTGCAATACTTGTCGTCTTTGATCTTGATGCCTTTCCAGAGTCCTGAAGGCGAATTGGCTAAATTTATTTCTTCCTTTATAGACCCTGAGTTTTGACCCTGAACTGTTTTGCTAAGTCATTTACCAAACTTCCATCTATTTTCTGTCTCCATATCTCCTGTTTCAGGGCTTCATTTGGCTCCTAGTCTCATGAAAGGCAATGTTGCTGTTTCCTGTGACTCTTGTTATTAAGGGGATGGCTTTTGAGAGGGGAATGGGCTACCGTTACTCTGCTATCATTAAGCCCCATGTCTCTTTATCACTGGCTCTCTTACAGATTGGTGTTGAGCAAGGTTGGATCATAAGAGGATCAGTGCTCTTTACTCAGTAAATGTCCCACAGGGCCAATTCGTTATTACCTCTGCAGTCAACTGATTGAAGGCCTAGGAACTGGGATCATTTTGCCAAACCTAAAGGCTCGGGCTGCTTTGTCCACCTTCATATCCCCTTTAATCCCCATATCCTTTAATGCTGTTTTTCAGTCCTTGGATGGGTGGTAACTAAGTGCCTAATAATCACCAGAGAAGGAAAGAGAAAAGAAAAAGAAATTTCCAGGGCTTCTGAATTCATAGTATTCAGGCATTTACCTTTTCAGAAGTCCTCAGGGAGGAGGCCCTCAGACTTCACTTTGAGCAACACTTAAGACGCCTTCTGTCACATCTCTCCTTGCCAAGCTGCCTGGCCTCCCTTTTGTCCTGCTTCCTATCCGATAAAGAAACTTGAGTACCAGCTCAATGTGCTTTACTTGTAAAATAGTTACTTGTCAGTCTCGTTCTGTAATCACGTTACAACTTGTTCTTATATATTTACAATTCCTATGTCTTGATTTGATTTTAGTGCCTGAACCCAGCCAATATCCCCATTGGATACTTGAGACACTCTGGAAAGAATAATAAACAAACCTTGATTGAGCACCTGTGTCCAAGCATTGGCCTAAGTGCTTTACAGTGACTCATTCAATCACACAACCCTGAGAGGTAGATACCATTATTATCAGATTGTTATAGCAGCAAAACTCATGGCAAGAGAGTTGAACAACTTACCCAGGTCACACAACTAGCAAGTCAAAGAGCCAGGAATGACTGAAATATAAGGAACTGCCAGTCCTTTCAATAATTATCAAGGGGCGGAGGAAGGAGCAAGACCCAAGCAGCCCCCAAGTGACGCATCAACTTCTATCCTTCCGCTTCCTGACCATCACACAGGTGTTCCCTGGTGGAGCAGGTGGCTAGAACCGGAAGCAATGCTGGGAGGTAATAGCAGCAGCTGCTGTTAGAGGCACTCCAGTAACATATGTAGACTTGAATCTGGGATAGTTATTAAGGGGTGACACTGCTGATACCGAATCCACAAATCTGCTTCAGCCAGAGCTTAAGGGTCCCCACAATTAAAGCTACCTAACCCTAAAAGTATCAGTTTCAGAAGAGTGGTAGAAATTGTGATGGAAACAAAAGAAATGATAAGTCAGAGTCTAATCGTGGAGGTAATGATGCTTATAGCAAAGCAAGTCTTCTGGGGAATGAAATAGACCCTTTCCAAGCCTCCCTTTCCCCATTTATAAAGTACTGATAATATATGTATTATAATATATATACACACACATATACATATATATGTAATAAAGTTAGTAAGGACTTAATGAGTTGACATATAAATGGTATAGCATAGCACCTGACACCAAGTGTTCAGTAAACATTAGCTCTTCTAAATCTTTTTGTTCATTTAAGTTTCTGACCCAGATGGAATTTTTCATAAAAGCAAAAAGATGGATAACACTGTAAAGTTTTAATTTTTTTTAATTTGGTCTCTGCTTAACTCTGTGAAAATAGAAATACTTTGATTTATAAACAAATAATCAAATCAGCCTTCTATAACTACTGCAGCCTGTGGGAACCTCTAGACATTCAGTAACATCTTTTTCATGTTACTCTCTTGGTACTTTAATCAACAGCCAGAGGCCATAGAAACCCTGTAGTTGGCCTTCTAAACAAATGCCTCTCTCCAAAAACCTCCTCTCACACAACCTATTTGTGAGATCCTTAAAATTTTAGAGAACTGGTTTTGTATCAGTATTTCTTCTGAAAGTATTCAGCACAAGTAGGTATTCAACTTTTGTTTCATAATGAATAAGAATCACCATTCTGATGATATTCTTGCCCAATACAAAAAAGAAAGTTTGAGCACCAGTCATTTTATGCAGACTGCTTCTTTCTAGCAACCCAGGCAAGACATTGGCTTTTGTCCTTCCCTGAGCACCAGAAGGCCCCGGGGGCCAGTTAGCATAAGTTTAGCAGAGGCCTCTCTTGTCTGGCTGAACCCACAGAAGAGTTATTTTTCGGCCACCCTACTCCCCCTTCAGGCTTCACTGGTGGTTCAGTCGTGATGAATCTGCCTGCTGATGCAGGAGACTTGGGTTCAATCCCTGGGTCAGGAAGATCTCTTGGAGAAGGAAACGGCAACCCACTCCAGTATTCTTGCCTGGAGAATCCCATGGACAGAGGAGCCTGGCAGGCTATAGTCCATGAGGTCGCATAGGAGTCAGACATGACTTTGCAACTGAACAACAACAACCTCACTTCAGACCCTCACCCTTGACCCCTGCTGTACTGAAAAAGCCTCAGGGCAGTGGGTCTTCGCCCTTAAGGCTGGCAAGCCAGCCTTTGTCCTGTGATGCTTCCAAAAGCACGACTTACACCAAGGCAATCAAAGCCTTTTTGGCCAAAATCTAAGTTTCTACTAAACTAGTTTTAAACCTCTTCCCCCTTTTCCTCCCATGTCTCCCCTGCATGAACCTCCTGTTCCAGCCAGAATGGCCTGTTTATTGCATCTTCTCCTCTCTTGAATATGGGACATTTGTACCCTGGTCAGACACGACTGGGCAACTTCACTTTCACTTTTATGCATTGGAGAAGGAAATGGCAACCCACTCCAGTGTTCTTGCCTGGGGAATCCCAGGGATGGGGGAGCCTGGTGGGCTGCCGTCTATGGGGTCACACAGAGTCGAACACAACTGAAGTGACTTAGCAGCAGCAGCAGCAGCTCACCAAGATACATTCAGCAAGCTCCTCTCCCACCTGTGTCTAAACTCCAGTAAAACCCTACATCCTCCAGGAGGAAGTCCTCCGCACTAATTCACAGAGATCCTCTCTCTCAGGTTGCTGTAGTTACCCTTCCGTATTTATCATATGCCCTCTTTGGCAGTTGTATTTTTATGTGCAGATATGTTATTTCCTCTAACTATAGCATGTGACTGGTTGCTCTGTGCCACTTACTTTATAAATGCCTAAAGTTTATAAATGACTAAAATTAATTGTTCATTTTCACAACAAATATACGAGGCAAGTCCTGTTATTAGCCTCACATGAAATTAGATTACTGGGACAGAAAGAGGTAAAGTTGCCTAGTAAGTAGTAGAGCCGGTAGACCTAATGCTTATGTACATAACCACTGTGCTTTGCTTTTGCCCTGCACACAATAGTCACTCAATAAATATTTGCTCATCAATTAATTGTTGATTTTCCCACCTATCCTCTGTCCCAGTCCTGCCTACACTAACTTCTTGAAGAGAGCCTGGCTTCAGAAAATGACCAAACATCTTCATTAGGTTGACCTCCATGGAATAAAATTATTCCCCAAAGAGCTGAAACTTGTGCTATTCTGATGCTGTAGTTCATCACTGTGGTTTGCGATTCCACTCTGAAATTCTTTGTTGCCAGAAGCCCCCCCAGATATAAGGCCTGGTGCAAAGTTGTTATTTTTGATGTCAGAAAGTTGGGGATGTTTCTGTTTGAAACACTGTCTATTTACATTCCTTAGCCCAAAATAGTCTCAAGTGTCAGTATTATGTCTTCATGTTTCCAAGAGAACATGATGATGTTACGTCAATAGTCATGAGTTTCCAAGAGGTGTTTTTGCCTTTTCCAGGTTTTGGGAAAGTGCACTGTGATAATGAGTAAGGTCATATTTATGAAGTGATGCCAGTGTATGTCTTTCCCCAATATGAGAAGGAAGATAGAGTTTGTATAGAATTAAGTTGTTGGCAACACACGGGAATAAGTGGCCCACATTACGGCAAAAGTTCTCACAACTCCCACATTACAGAGTCATGGATCAGCCCACTCCAGGTTTTATCCTGGCCCCCCAAAGCAAATCACACTTCCAAGGCCATTCCTGTGAGACTGCAGGACCCAGGACCCATTATACTATGTGAGCACCTTTATTTTCTCCTGTTATTATTGAGATAAATTCTAGTTACAGTAAATAACATCAAGGACAACCTTCAGGAGGAAAACCGAGACAAACTCATCCTGATGGTCTATGGAAGAGGAGGAGGGAGGTTTGCCGCCAGCCACTGGCACATCACAACTCTATTCGCCTGCTGTCTGCATGCTCAAGGTTCCACCAAAGAGCCAAGAAGAATACGAGGGTGGTTTATTTGTTATTGTCTGGCTTTAAAGCAAACGTATCAGAACCCAGTCATTTATATCAGTATGTTCTTAAAGGTAGTTCTTAAAAAAAAAACATTAGGAAGTTGGACCCTCAATCCTCACCCTACCACTGCTGACACACTTCTTTCTTCCTTTTTGGAATTGTCTTTAGAACAGGATATCATTATTTATCACTCAAAGTGGGGCACTTGGAGAGTGACAGTGGGTACTATTAAAGGTTAAGCTAAGACACCTAGGGAAAACTCAGTCTTGGGCAACTGGAATGGGTGATTACTTTGTTCTAGAGCTACATCAGAAAATCAGTTTTTGTCATTTTTTGACCAAAATGTTCTTACTTAGCTGATATAGGTATAATATTATTTAGAGTTTGTACAATATAATAATTTCATAAGATAAATACCATAAAACATGTTTCATACTATTTAGAAATATGCATGTATAAACAGACTGGATTGACATCAAGTCATGACAATGGTTGATTCTAGGAAATAGAGAGGAAAATGGGACCAGGGAGAACAAAGAAGACTTCAACTTTATCAGGGACATTTTTTAAAACCTGTGATAGTAAAATTCAGTTTAGTTCAGTCGCTCAGCCATGTCTGACTCTTTGCAACCCCATGGACTGCAGCATGCCAGGCCTCGCTGTCCATCACCAACTCCCAGAGTTTACTCAAACTCATGTCCATTGAGTTGGTGATGCATTCCAACCATCTCATCCTCTGTCGTCTCCTTCTCCTCCTGCCTTCAATCTTTCCCAGCATCAAGGTCTTTTCCAGTGAGTCAGTTCTTCGCATCAGGTGGCCAAAATATTGGACTTTCAGCTTCAACATCAGTCCTTCCAATGACCACCCAGGACTGACCTCCTTTAGGATGGACTGGCTGGATCTCCTTGCAGTCCAAGGGACTAGCAACAGTCTTCTCCAACAACACAGTTCAAAAGCATCAATTCTTCAGTGCTCAGCTTTCTTTATAGTCCAGCTCTCACATCCATACATGACTACTGGAAAAATCATAGCCTTGACTAGACAGACCTTTGCTGGCAAAGTAATGTCTCTGCTTTTTAACATGCTCTAGGTTGGTCATAACTTTTCTTCCAAGGAGTATCTTTTTATTTCATGGCTGCAGTCACTATCCGCAATGATTTTGGAGCCCACGAAAATAAAGTCTTCCACTGTTTCCATTGTTTCCCCATCTATTTGCCATAAAGTAATGGGATCGGATGCCATGATCTTCATTTTCTGAATGTTGAGCTCTAAGCCAACTTTTTCACTCTCCTCTTTCACTTTCATCAAGAGGCTTTTTAGTTCCTCTTCACTTTCTGCCATAAGGCTGGTGTCATCTGCATATCTGTGATTATTGATATTTCTCCTGGCAATCTTGATTCCAGCTTGTGCTTTATTCAGCATAGCATTTCTCATGATGTACTCTCCATAGAAGTTAAATAAGCAGGGTAACAATATACAGCCTTGATGGACTCCTTTTCCTATTTGGAACCAGTCTGTTGTTCCATGTCCAGTTCTAACTGTTGCTTCCTGACCTGCATACAGGTTTCTCAAGAGGCAGGTCTGGAGGTCTGGTATTCCCATCTCTTTGAGAATTTTCCACAGTTTATTGTGATCCACACAATAGTAAAATTATAGCAAAATTGTACACTTACAAATTGCACATAAATATTGGCAGTATTCCCTTTGCAGCTGCTTTTTTTTTTTTTTTTTTCAGAATTAAGGCGAAAGTAGCAGTTTTACTAAATGTCCCTTCGCGTAGCTGAAAAGAACGGATGCAACACACATCAGAGGTACAACTTTCCGGAGGTGCTCTGTACACACCCCCACTTGAAGTCCCCCTGTCAGCAACCCTGCTCTCTCTGACCCACTGCCCTTGAACGTATGAATTCTCTCCCCCTCCCTCCTTCCCACATGAAAAAGTCACCTGATCTACTCTCAATTTCTACCTCAGTCTTTCTGGGGCAAAACATGCAAAGACATGGGCATTCATCCCAAGCAGAATAAATTGGGAGCTGGTAACTAGCTTCCATAGATAGAGCTTCTCAAACTTTAAAGCACTTGGAGATCTTGTTGAAAGGCAAATTCTGATTCAGTAGCACTGGGTGAGCCTGAGATCTCCTTGGTCTATGGAACTCCCTGATGTCTTGGTGCTGCTGGTCCCTGGACCACATTTGGAGGAAAGAGGCCTTGGAAACTGAGTGATATATTCATGAAGGAGGGGGAGAAGAAAGGGATGGTGGGAGCCTGCAATTACAATTCAGTGCTTTTCCCTGTGTTCCTTGTCACACACACAAAACCTGCCACCCTGACCCCAGCAATATCCATTGTGGCCTCTCAGTCTCTGATTTTTATCACTTCCCTTGAAACTTATTCTCTATACTTGCAGAGTAAACCTAAACATAATGTTGGGCTCTGTATCAAAGAGGGGACGAATGTTATCAGTAGAACATTTACAGCATTAAACTCAGATTGTCAGAGGCTAGATATTGTTTTCTGACATTTATGACCCTGCTTCTAAAAAGAGAAGAAATGAAAAGGTGGAAATAATTGTATTAAGTACCATTTCCATTAGTAGTTTGGTGACAACTGTCATTCATTTATAGACTAATTAAAATAATCAACAGTACTTGCTTCATCACTGTAGATTTTTTTGTTTTTAATGGCCTTACTGCTTAGGAGAAAGTCAGACCCAGAAAAATGATTTATCTAGTGATTGAGGAATCCTCAGGAAACTTAACTGCTTCGCCATCCTCCTCATTTCTAATCCATTAAACTGCTGTGACCTGAAGCTTCTGGCCACTTTTGTCTACTGCTTGAAACTGCTGGGGTGACAGATTCTATTTCGCCTTAGAAAAGCTCTTAAACAATGACTGTTGTTTTATGTATGCGTAAACCCATATACAGAAACACTTAACATGGGCTGAACACCCCATGAATTCCTTTTAAAATGTTTACTTCTGCTAATAATCCTAAAGTGTACATAATATTATGATCCCCACTGTACAGATGAAAAAAACTAAGGGACAGAAGTGAAGAAACTCAACCAAGGTCACATAGCTAGTGTCAGGCAGTGTTATTTCTAAAGTCCATATTCATACCCACTTCCATGGAATGAACTGTATTTTAGTTTGGGTTCCCTCAAAACTAGAGCCTGAGGCAAGTGCTTGATGCAAGCTATTTATTCGGAGATGATCTCTGGTAATAAAATACAAGAGAGAAGGGGGTGGGGATAGTGAAATTGGAAAGGAAGAGGTCCGATATAAATGAGCATCACCCAAAGCCCTGAGAATCGCAGAGAAAGCCCCAGAAACATTCATCTGAAAGAGGGTAGGCTGCAACACAGAACCAGGGTCCACCTCCACTTTGACGGAAGGTCACCCCCAGGGCAAACCCCTACTTCTGGGCTGCGTTTGCACAGTAGATGGCCTGGGAGAGGGTCACGAACAGATGTGGAAATACGTGGTGGCACCCATGACCTCAAAGTGAGTCTCGTTTAGGCATGGCTGAAATCAGAGATGGGTTGAGCTGATGTGACAGGGCTCTGGCAATATCAGCACAGACCGTCTCTAGAAGCAGTGACAGGTGGTGGTGAAGGACTGTCCCTGGGAAACACTGCTGAGCATGTAGGCTAGACCATCCCTTCATATAGGCAACTCTATAATTGTCTAAGGTAAAGTTCATAGGGACCTTCATACTTTGGCAATAATAAATATGGTATATCTTTGACATTATAATTATCAAGAGTCATGATAAGTATCGGGACTTCCCTGGTAGTCCAGTGGCTAAGACTCCATGTTTCCAATGAAGCAGGCCCGAGTTTGAAACCTGGTCAGGGAACCACGTCCCAAGTGCTACAACTAAGAGCTGGCATGCTACAGTGAAGATCAAGATCCCATGTGCCACAGCTAAGACCCGGTGCAGTCAAATAAATGAAAATAAATATTAACAATGACAACAACAACAAAATGCAATGGAAGTACAATTTAAGGGAATACTGTCAATTGTAGCCAACCTCTTTTCATCCAAGTACTATTTAGACATGACCCCCTAATAGTAACACTTCCAATAGAGAAACAAGTCCTTTTGAAATATGTGTTAATGTACTCTAACTTTGGTAGGTTGGAGGGAGAAAACTTCCTGTAGACCCTCCACCAGAGGCCATTATGATTAAGAACATGAGATTTCCAATCTTCTAATGATCACTTCAGGGCAGGAATGTGTCACACAGGAACGTGCATATATGTTCTCCTGCTAAACAGAAACTCAGTTACCAAGGGAGGCTTTGAAAACTGGAAGCTGACTTCCTGTGCTTGGTGCAACACCATCCCTCCTACCCATTTTATTGAATTCCTGAGTTTGTACCAGAAGGACTCTTGGTAAAGACTCAGTTTTGTCCACTGACTCACAGTTGTGCTTAAAGGTGAAGAAATTCTCTGTCTTTGGCCTCTGGGCCACAGGCTGTTTCTGAGTTCGGAGATTTTATTTGGTCACTTCAGGATGCTTCTGTGGAATCATGGGTTAGGACTGCGGGGAGTCGGGATCAGCTCAGGTCACATCAAAGTGCAGCTCAGCCCAGCCTATGCAGCTGCTCAGGGTTTGGCACCACTGGTGAAAGGATGGGCTGGAGGTCAGCTTTGCTGGTTTGACCCTTCAGTGGACCTGCCAGCCTGGGGCAATTCCCTGGCCACAGAGTCTAACCTCATTCCAAGCAGTGGTCTCCTTCAGGCCTCCCTCCTGGCTCATCCAGGAAACAAAAGAAAGGCTGTGGATGAGTCTCTGCACATTCATCATCTCTACTGGGTAAAACCACAAAACCTTTGGATGTTTTCCCAAAGGCCCACACAGAAAATTGGGAAACCTGTGCAGGCAACGAGCGCCCAGAGGAAGTGTCACTGTAGAACAAGAGCGACGCCATTTTCTCCACACCACTTTCCTCTGCACGTTGACATCACCAATATGCACTTCCCCCTCTTTTTTATTTTTGCTCACTAGTGAGGTTTTCCCCTTTAGTGATATGACGATTATATTGTCTCCCTGCTCCTGACTATCAACATACCCTTTCTTCTCAGGAAACGGAAGAGGAGGACATAACTAGACTTCAACAGGGGCACATGCAGATAGAGTACAGAAGAATTATAGTCCCTAAGGGCAGCTGATTGTGTTGAGGGCTGGCCCTACTTTGCTATGCCGGAGTCTTGCTTCCTATGGGAAGGGTCATTGAGAATATAAAAAAAAAGATAATTCTAGATTGCCACATGAGTCAGTCAAAAGAAAGGGTTGTGATTGTGAGGACTCTGGCCATTGCAGAGGATGGAAACACAATTCAAATTAACTTGAGCAAAAATAGGGATGTCTTTCTCACATCGTTGAGAGTCGAAAAGTCAAACAGCTTTTGTGTTCAAGCGTGTACAAGGACTTGAAAGAGGTTGACAGCATTCTTTCTCTTCATTCTGCTTGCATCCGACTGCCTTCTTTTTCAGAGAGACCCTCGCTTCATGTAGCACCAGGGCCGTAGCAAGTTTCAAGTTCAAAATATCTCAAAATGTACTATTGAGGCCAGAGAAAGTGAGAGGCAAAGTCTTTCCTGAGAGCTCTGAGAACTCTTAGAGGACTGTATATCAGTCAACACAGGCTTGTGACCCTATGGTAACAATCAATACCAAATCATAGGCTCAACACCCAAGTTTATTTTTATTCACATTACACGTCCCATGTGTGTCACTGGAGAATGGATACTCCACCATTTTGTAGCTGCACAATCTGGGATTAAAGATTTCTTTTATTGCTGCAGCAGCGAAAGAAAAAGAACTAGAGATATGGCGTGAGTTTTTCACTACGTCAGCTCAGAGGTAACCAACGTCATGTCCTCTTCCTTTCTTTGGCCAGAAATAGCCCCATGGTCCTGCCTAACTGCAAGGTGCCTAGGTAAGTGAGAGATGACTTAGAATGTTCAACAAGCATCACTATCCCTACCACACCTAGCTTGGGTCATATACCTATCTTTAGGTCAAGACTGTGGTCAGAGAATTAAATGCTACCATTGCTGAGCCCTTCCAGGGACTGATGAGGAGGTTCAGCACAAAGCTTTGCAGAGATCTAGCAGCCCCAGGCCTAGGTCAGGGCTGGCACTTTAAACACTGATTGCTGTTAGCTGTTAACAATCAGCTAGTGTTTAAAGCCCTAGAGAGCATATCTCAATCCATGTTTCCCCAGATTGAAATTTTCATCCCAGATAAAGTCTGGTGAACTGGTCACAAGGTGATGGCTGAGAATAAAGAACTTGTGTCATCTGAAAGAGAGAGAACACTGGGATCCCCAAAAGTTGATTCAGACTACATGCCTGGGAACATGCCAAAGGAAGTGGATCACGAATGGTCACCAACGGCCAGGAGGAGGCAGTTTAGAGGGTGTGGCTGCTGGAAACCTAGCCCCTGACCAGGCCTACTTCTAGCAATGGCCCTGTGCACCCCCCACCTTGTAGAAAGAGAGGCACATGGTTGGCAGAAAAATGCTCTCAAAGGTATCCTCAATCTTGTCCCCAGGTCCTAGGAATATGTAAGGTTATGTGGTAAAGACGAATTAAGGTTGTAGATAAAATTAAGGTTGATAATTGGTTGACCTTGAGATGGGGAGATTCTCCTGCATTATCCAGGCGGGCACAACATAATCAGAAGGGTCTTTATAAGCGGAAAGGGGAGATAGGGGAGAGAGAACCAGAGAGATGGCAGCATAACAAGAGACTCGGCCAGACCTTGCTGGCTTTGAAGATGGAAGATGGGGACCAGGAGCCAAGGAACATGGATGGCCTCCAGAAGCTGGAAAAAGCAATGAAACAGATTCTTCCCTAGCACCTTCAGAAGGAAGGCAGCTTCACTAAACCTTGATTTTAGCTCAGTGGACTTCTGATGTCCAGACCTGGAAAATGGTACATTTGTGTTAGGTCATTACGTTCATTTGAATCTGTCACAGCAGCAAGAGCCACACTGTGTCTCAGCTGGTTAGCAGCCTCCCCCTAGAAAGTGCATAAGAGAGAGGAGTTTGGATATGACTGAGACCATCAGGTTTAGGACAGAGTGGGGACACCTCCTAGGCTGGTCTCAGAAAATGGTAAGGGTCACAGGCTGATGAGGAGGGCAGATACTATGGTTCCTATGATGGGGAAGTAGATCAAAGTCCAAGAAGGTACCAGGGAACATGGCCCTCCTTGGTCCACTGTGTCCTTCCTGGTTTAAGGCAGTTCAGAGTTTGGCCATCGTTTGACTACCATCTTTACCTGAAATATGATCAAATTGGAACGTATGAAAATCAAACCCAAACAACTGGATATTTTCCCATCAACATCAGGATGGTGGAGCACAGCAAGAACTCAAATTTGATAAGCCAGGAAGCTACGGCCAACCCCACAGACCTAGTAGTAAATGAGTCTGAGTTGACAGTCACAGACAGCCTGACCTTTGCTAATCATCCTCACACTAGTGGGTCCTCACAGTGTGCCCTACATCAGGGTCACACAGAAGGAGGTAATCGTGCAAGCAGTATTCTTTTACGGTTACCTGGTGAGTCTGCACACACAGCCACACACACACAAGCACACAGAGACAGCAAAAATTAGCTTGTCTGCCAAGAACTGAAGGCTAGCAGGGAAGACTTGCCTCCTTTGAATCAAATGCATTTTCCCCTCCCACCTTTGAGAATTGCTCCCGTGCGCAGGCAGGTAGACTTCAAGTAGGGCCAGAGGAACAAGGCTCCAGCAGTGGGTAATGAGACTCAGGACTCATCGCTGCCCTGAGGGGAATGCCAAGTGAGCCCCGCAATCATTTCAGAGGCTCCGAGCCGGCGTGCTGTGAGCTAATGGTCCCAGTCTTGTTCTTAGGCGAGAACGTGTCCGCATTAAGCTTGAACTTGAGCGCTCCTCTATTAGTTACCAGCATCGGAGTCATCCAGAGTAGATAAACCACTCCCACATTTGGATCTCATTAGCACCCTTCCTGGAAATCACCCTTACACAGCAAAGGCAGGGAATCAAGCTGCTTACAGAAGAAGCTGAAGTATTTTCAGAGTCCCCTTCCAGGAACGGCTCTGCTTCAGGACAGCCAAGGCCGAGAACTGTCGAGATACTTGGCCGCCCATAATGAGTACTCACTGTACCTGGTTTGGGGGCAGGAGAAGGCTTCCGAATTCTGGGCTTTAGTTACCAGATTTCATCAGGTAGATATTTGTCGATCTAACATGTGAGGGAGAGGAAATCAACATCTCCAGAGCATCTCTTTGCCAGGCAGTCATCTATAATCTATTTTAATCACCAGAGCAACACCATGAAGCTAAGACTCTTATTCTCAGTTCTGAACTTGGGGAACTAACAAGGTCAAGTAACTTGCCAAAGTAGCAGAGCCCAGGCCTTCTCGTGAGCTCCTTGGGCTGTCCTTGCTGCACACTAATAAAGTCTCCTTTGAAAAAAAAATCCCACTCCGCTTGCTGAATTTCTGTATGATCTGAATAAACTTTCTTCCCATCCTGGGAATACAATTTCCTAATAAGTGATTATGAAAGAGAAGAGTGCATGTATTTTCACTGAGCATTTCAGAGATGAATACATACATTTTAGAGTGGTCAGGTGGCATAATCTCTGAATTTCATTTTAGAAGGCAGGCACATGAGTCTGAGGGTAAACCATTTAATCTCACTAATTCTTATCAAAGCCATTTGTGAAGGGAAGAAAATAATATCTATCATCCATCACAAGACTGTTATGAGGATCAAATGAAATAATTGATATAAAATTCCTACTACTTGTGGGGTGTGTTGACCTCACAGAAGAATATACACATTAAAGCTTTGTATTGTTATTTTCAAAATCAGGATGACCAGAAGTGTATACCTTTCACATAATTTGGTTCATCCTCGGACACTCCATTAACTTGGGAAATGAGTTCAGAGTAGTTATCATAATATTATCTACCACTTATTGAGATACCATTTATACATTATTCCCATCCTCGAAGCTCACTCCTTCAAGCAGATATTATTGTCTGTAATTAAAATCTCAGAAGGCCTTCCCTAGTGGTCAGTGGCTAAGACACCACACGTCTAATACAGAGGGCCTGGGTTTGATCCCTGGTCAGGGAACTAGATACCGCACGTCACAACTAAGAGTTCACATGCCACGGCTAAAGATCCTGTGCGCCATCATGAAGACTGAAGATCCCGAGTGCCACAGTTAAGACCGGGCATGGCCAAATGCATTAATTAAAAATAAAATCTGAGAAACTAAGACCTAGAGCCTAAGTAACTCACTCAAACAAGTGGCAGAAGCAGGATGGGCATTAGGTATGTCTAATACAAACTTGATGTTCTATGCCTTGAATTTTGTAGGGAAAACACTCCCATGATGTTATTAATTTATAATACAATTTATTTATAAATGTACTAATTTACGTAGAATCCATACATAGCTTGTGGGTCTGTCCTAAAGATTCTGCACTAACTCCTAATTCCTGGTATATTTTCTGCTAACCCTTCGTTTCTGCTTCCTCCCTTTTTTGACTTGAAGATGTGGACAAATGTTACACACAGGATAAAACAGGTCAGATTCTGCCAAAATCAACATATTCAACAAAACCAATAAACCAACACGAGGTAGTCTGAGCTTGTGTTCCCACTGCCCCTTGCCCTGGTTGGCCCTGGCAAGGGGCTGCCACTGCCTGTGTTCCCTGAGGTCAGCCTGGTGAGCAGGGCAAAGGGCAAAGTTCATAGCAAATGGGCAAGCTCATCCTGCCCTGCACACAAATGCTCCAGTTCCTCTCCATCCCACTGGACTTCTTCCTTAGCTTTTATTTTAGTTCTTTGAAAGTAAATGTGCAAAGAAGGGGAAGATCCCAGCTAGATCACAGGATGGAAGTGCAGTGACAGTGGGGGATGGAATGTCTTTAAGTAGAAAGAAATCCCATGGATCTGCCTTGCTCCCCAATCCCAGACCTGTTTGATTTAGGAGGAGGATGGATGGTGTTGCTTGGATGGACTAGGTTGCTTGGAGGAACATCTCAACCCAGCCATTCTCGCATTGGGTTAAGACAAATGTCTGAACCTCTCTAGACCTGTTTTATCATCTCTGCTGGGTGAATAACCCATATAGCATCATTGTGAAGACTAACCTACCCACCTGAAAGACCCAACACAGGGACTGACACGTAGGAAACAATAACTTGGTTGGGTGGGGGAGGAAGTGTGAATATTCTCATGTAGACTGGAGAAAGTCTGGTGTGTCTCCAGCCATCCACTGTGACTCTGGGATGAAACAAAAGCATCATCTTCCTGTAGAATGGTCCAAGTATGACCCAGAAAGGCCTTTCTGGATTGCCAGCTGAAGTGTGACCAGATTCCTTCAGAAACGGTACCAAATATCTGTTTAAGACAATGTTTTTTTCAGACTGTGGTGTGGGGACCATTTGAGTCACAGTGGTCTTGAGTGCCTCTCAAAATGCACATAACTGGGCTCCACCCAAATCTATAGAACCAACACCTCTTGGGCGGGAATGGAGTGAAAGGTTTCATCCTTGGTTCTCTCTTGGTCCAGAACCTGATGGAATACGCCAAGCTGAGACTGGGCAAGAGGGGTGAGGGAGTAAGACTCCAAGAGGGGATAGAGCTAAACATTCCTCTGAGAAACCCTTCACTTCCCAAGCTCAGTAAACCCCTTGTCACTGAATTCCCAAAGGGCAGAGCAGAGTCTGTGCTGTGCAAGTTTTCTTCTGTCTACCAAAGAGAATCCTGCAGGACATTTTATGGCAGGAATTTCCAGGATTTTCCTAATAACTCTGGGTTATTCTGTCATAATCAAATCCTTACTCTCCAGGAAGCTCTGCTAGGAACTGGAGCAATAGGAAAAATAAGACAAAATCCAGGGACTTCCCTGGTGGTCCAGGGGCTAAGACTCTGTGCTCCCAGTGCGGGGGGCCTGTGGTTTGATCCCTGGTTAGGAACTGGATCCCACATGCTGCAACTGAAGATTCTGCATGCCACAATGAAGACTGATGATCCCATGTGCTGCAACTAAGATCTGGTGCAGCCAAGTAATTTTTTTTTTTTAAAGACACAACATATACCTGGAATGCTGTGCACAGATGATCCATTGGCAAGACAAGGCAACCCTTGATAAAGTAATTTAGGAGAGAATAGATTGTGACAAAATTGTGACTGGCTCAAAATGGCTCCAATGCAAGGTATGACGTAGTCCCTGTCTTGTATGGCTCGCCCCACTACACACCAGGAATTCTGCTTCATTATCCTCGAAGCAAGGGAAGTGAACGTGGCTGTGACAACATGAAGTCCTCGGGTGACGAGGGGTATGTCTGGGGGAGAAATGCATTGTTAGAGGCCATGAGCTTAGCACAAGCAGATTCTGGGCTTTTGGAGAATAGGGGGACGGTGGAAGAAAGAGGAAAGAGCATAGGGAAGGCTCTCCATCAACCAGATGCATACACTCAGGACTCTCCTAGGAGAGGGGAAACAGATCTGAGAAAAGGCATCTCCCTCCCCTCTCTAACTCCACCAGGACCAAAGTGGCGCTGAGCACTGTGATGACAGACAAGACCCTGAAGTTTGAGTTTAACCCCAAATTCACTTCCAAACACATACTTCATTTTGAAAAATGAACTCAGCCTTTCTTCATATTTCTCATCTACAAAGAGTGCAGAAGATAATTTTTTACTACAGGTTGGTTGCAATAAATAACAAAATTTACATGATAGGGCTCTATAAACTCTAATGTGCCAGATATTTATTTCTATTATTTTTGTAGAATGCACAAGTCCTATGCCACATCAGAGAGTACACATGGGAGGTGTCACTTTTGCTATTTTTCACAGCTCCTAACAGGATGTCATACCCAGAGCAGATCCTCAGAATACATTACCAGCTGACACAGGTAATTCTCATGCTAACCCTTCAACAATGCAAAGAAACATCTCTGCTCTGGTAAGTTCTTGGGTAGGAGCTTGGGGGTTAGGAATGCTTTGCAGAGAAGTAAACATTTCAGAAGACCTGAAATCATTAAAAACAAGTCTTAATTGTCTACTTTTACTTTCTTCAGGCGACAGGAGCTCTATCTTGGAAGACACGGGTCTGTGAGGCACAATGGTCAGAGCAGAGCAGAAGTGTGAGTACGGAGAGGGATATTTTCCTGCTAGTGACTCTGCCAGCTAAAAAAATCTCCCAAGGCCTCTGGTCCAAAGAGAGAAACCCACACTGGGACCCTAGTGATGAGGCCAGCCCTATGGTGCTTGGAGAGTGCAGTTTTGCAGACTATGGGTCCTTAACCACTTGGCTAAACAGCCAAGCATTCCAATGCAGTGGGTCTCCTCCTGGCTTTGGACAACCTCATACTCACCACTCATAGTCCTCAATGTGTGGGACCTAGAATGGAAGGAGTAGGGGCCTGTGACTGCTTCATCTAGGTGTCTCATGACCTCAGAAAGGCCATCCCGGAGTGGGGGGATGGTGCAGGTCCACTGGACCGCCTGACTGGTGGGTACAAGCTGCTCCTTTCTCAGATCCAGGACATCCTGGAGAAAAACCTTGCAGGGATGTGTCCCTTTATCAGGCAGTGTCTAGTTGCCCAGCCTGAGCTAGAGATAACTCCTGGCAACAATGGAGGCTGATGAGTCACCAGAGAGGTTTCCAACCTATTCTTATACCACGAAGAGCAGTGGTTACTGATTTGCATCAGCACACCTCTATTTTGGGCAGGTCTTTCTCAGAGTTGGGTTTTCTTGCAATCTGCACTAAGCCCTCAGTCTCTCACGAGGTCCCCTCCTCCCAAATCTGGCCTCTCCAGCCCGTTGAGTCACCTTGGCAACACAATGTCAGACAGACGTGGGACTCACACTCCAAGGTTTCCTGAATCACTTTCTTATTCAAGTTGCTCAGATTCTGATCAACTAAGATAATATAATTAGACGCTGGCAGCTTGGTCTCATGCTGAGGGTGTGATAAGAGGCCTCAGCACTGGCAGTTCCATTTCCCTTCTCCTTTATGGAGGTGATGAGATTGGAAAATCCAAAGGCACATGTTTCTGTTCTCATATCTGTTGGTGGAAGCAGGCTGTTGTAAGATGGCATGCTCAGCTCTGATGAACAAAGCTCTTGCTATTCAAGGTATGGACCGTGCAACAGCACCGTCTCTTAGATGTGCAGAAATCATTAGCCGACCCCAGACTTCCTGACCTGAATCTGCATTTTAATGAGATCTGGGTGATGTGTGTGCATGTTATCTTTTGGGAAGCAGGAGTTAAACCACTATGCTGGAGATTGGGTGAGTCTGATCACACAGCTCCAGAAAGAGTGACCTGGGTTAGAGGGAGGAGTTATACCGGGTAAACTGATAAAATGCTATCTCTCCAGGGTCCCACAGGGCAGGAAAGCAGGACCTCCCTCGGGGCACCCTCTCTCATTCATTAGCGACTTCAGACAAGTAATTTAATGCCATACCACTTGACTGACAGCCTCTGCAGGTCTGTGGAATAAAATAATGACCGCCAATCACCCCAGCCTTCTGCACACAGTGGGCTGCCAGAGGAGGCAGATCGACAGCTCCTAGGCTAGAACTGTCCTAAATCATCAGATGTCTAGCAGCCACGTTGTCATTTTCATGACACCTATGGAAGCCACAGAGCTGTTTGAAACAGTATTCACATGGCTCAGAAAATCTGAATGGGGGCCTAAGAAAAGATAAAGGGTGTGCATGGACCAGGAAGAAGGAAAATAGAAGAGGGTCTTAGGGGTGGCAGGCAAGATTGCCTCCCTGTTTTAAAAAGTAAAGATTCAATTTCCTTTTACATTTCAGTTTCCTTTCATTTGCTAGATATTTCTCCCATTTTCTCAATGGTTTTCCTAATTATCATTCAGCTCATAAGATGCTCGCTCACCCATGCACAGAAGCTTAGGGGCGTTGCGTGGGGGAGGGCGCAGACAGACAGCCCTGCAGGGAAGGATGTGCTATTATTCAGACACACTGAGACTCCCCAACTTCTTTTACCTGCCTACCTCACAAGAAACCCAAGAGCAGAAATTGTGTTTCACGAAGCACTCTCTGCCCTCAGAAGAGAAGAGTGAAATATTAAAGAGTGTAACAATGTCACTGTAATAAGAGCAAGTTTGTACACCATCCTTTCTGGTAACCTAACTGTTGCCACATTATTCTGCCAACAAAGGTACATCTAGTCAAAGCTGTGATTTTTCCAGCAGTCATGTATGGAGAGCTGGACTATAAAGAAAGCTGAGCACCGAAGAATTGATGCTTTTAAATTGTGGTGTTGGAGAAGACTCTTGAGAGTCCCTTGGACGGCAAGGAGATCCAACCAGTCCATTCTAAAGAAAATCAGTCCTGAATATTCTTTGGAAGGAATGATGCTAAAGCTGAAGCTCCAATACTTTGACCACCTGCTGTGAAAAACTGACTCATTGGTAAAGACCCTGATACTAGGAAAGACTGAAGGTGGGAGGGGAAGGGGACGACAGAGGATGAGATGGTTGGATGGCATCATCGACTCGATGGAAATGAGTTTGAGTAAGCTACAGGAGTTCGTGATGGACAGGGAAGCCTGGCGTGCTACAATCCATGGGGTCACAAAGAGTTGGACATGACTGAGCAGCTGAACTGAACTGTTGCCACAAGCATCCATCAGAGGCATCCAGGTGAGCCTCGGACTTCTGGCACACATTGAGAACTATAAGTCATGCACAAAGAGCAACAGCTTTGAGGGGTAGGGACAAAGAGGCCCTGATTCATCCTCCTGACCTTTATGAACAGACAAAGGGGGAAATGCTCTTTTACAGGTGATTAGACAGGTTTACTGAATGACTTCCTCCTCTGTCACGATTATCATCATGACCATCATTGCCATCACGGACAATGGCACATGATTTTTGAGAGCTGACTGCGCAGATAGAATTTGCATCCTTGTGGAATTTGTTACAGAGATCTGAATTAAAATCTTTTCTTGATTATTAAATCAGATTGGGCAAAATCCCCAAGGAAACAAATTCTGGTTTTTAAAAGATACAAAATCTGTTCTCTGAGAATAGTTCGTGGCTGGGCCACTTTTGCTAATAACATTACAGATCTATTTGTATTCAGAGAGACCAAATTTTTGAGTTTTCTGAATTGGTCCAACTTGAGCAATGGGTCCTCTCCTGGCCCAATCCAACTACAGCCAGGGGTGTTGGAGTCACATAAAGAATGTGCCTGATTGAGGCTGGCTTCCCCCAAAAGAGTCATGTGGTAGGAAAGGGTGCAGCTGCCAAGAGATGGGAAATAGGAAGACACCCTAACTGCTACACAGAGACATCCAAGGGAAATGCTGCTAGGGGCTAGGATTGCCCTGTTCTTTTCTTTTCCTTCATGGTCAAACAATAGAACTTCACTATTCGCTACCTCCATTCTCTCATTTCTTTCTTTTTCTTTAAATCATAGACTTTATTTTTAAGGCAGTTTTAGACTTACAGGAAAATTAGGCAGAAAGTAGAAAGTTTCCACAGATTCTTTATCCCCACCCATCTCCAGACTCACTGCCCCTATTATTAACATCTTGCATTAGTGGGGTATACTTAGTGTAACTGATAAACCAGCATTGAAACACTATTATTAGCTAATGTCCATAGTTTATATTAGGGCTTCCCTCATGGCTCAGACAGTAAAGAATCTGCCTGCAATGCAGAAGACCCGGGTTTGATCCCTAGGCTGGGAAGATCTCCTGGAGAAAGGAATGGCAATTGACTCCAGGGAAGACTGGCAAGCTACAGTCCATGGGGTGGAAAAGAGTCGGATATGACTGAGCGACTAAGCATGGGCACACATAATTTACAGTAGGGTTCACTCTTTGTGCTTTATTATTCTATGCCTGTGTGTCTGCTAAGTCACTTCAGTTGTGTCCCACTCTTTGTGACCTTATGGACTATAGCCAGACAGGCTCCTCTGTCCATGGGATTCTCTAGGCAAGAATATTGCAGTGGGTTGGCATGCCCTCCTCCAGGGGATCTTCCCAACCCAGGGATTGAACTCGCACCTCCTATGGATGGCTCCTGCATTGCAGGTGGATTCTTTACCACTGAGCCACCAGGAAAGCCCTTATTGTTCTATAGGTTTTGACCATTGTTTATCATGCCCCTGTCATTATAGTATTATATTAGTTACACTGCCCTCAAGATACCCCTAAAGGTTTCAGTAGCTCCAAAATCACTGCAGATGGTGACTGCAGCCATGAAATTAAAAGACTCTTACTCTTTGGAAGAAAAGCTATGACCAACCTAGACAGCATATTAAAAAGTTGAGACATTACTTTGCTGATAAAGGTCCATCTAAGTCAAAACTGTGGTTTTTTCCAGTAGTCATGAATGGATGTGAGAGTTGGACTATAAAGAAAGCTGAGCACTTAAGAACTGATGCTTTTGAAGTGTGGTTTTGGGGAATGACTCTTGAGAGTCCTTGGACTGCAAGATCAAACCAGTCAATCCTGAAGGAAATCAGTCCTGGATGTTTGTTGGAAGGACTGATGCTGAATCTCCAATACTTTGGCCACCTGATGCAAAGAGCTGACTCATTGGAAAAGACCCTGATGCTGGCAAAGATTGAAGGCAGGAGGAGAAGGGGATGATAGAAGATGAGATGGTCAGATGGTATCACTGACTACACGGATATGAGTTTGAGCAAGCTTCCGAGAGTTGGTGATGGACAGGGAAGCCTCAAGTGCTGCAGTCCATCGGGTCACAAAGAGTCAGACACAACTGAGCAACTAAACTGAAAGATCCCCCATGTTCTACCTATTCATTCTTTCTTCCCTCCAAATTCCTGGTAACCACTCATCTTTTTACTATCTCTGTAATTTCGCCATTTCCAGAATGTCATAGAACTAGAAACATATAGTATGTTTATAGCACAAACTACATACAGTAGCCTTTCCATACTGACTTCTTTGACTTAGCAATACGAATTTAATATTCTTCCATGCCTTTTCTCAGCATGATAGCTCATTACTTTTTATTGCTAAGTAGTATTCCATTATATCGATATACCAAACTTCGTTGAGGCATTCACTTATGGAAGGACACCATCATTTCCTTTCTACTTTTCTGTCGTTAGATTCCCACTTCATGTTTTTAATGGGTCACTATGAACTTCCTGCTCCTTGATATTAGCTCATGCAATTACTATGTGTCTATGAAAGTGACAGGACTTAGAGTGTCATTTTGCTTGGCAACTTGGGTACTGGTGGTATTTGAGTATGTACCTAAAGCCAGGGAACTGTGTGCTTAAGGTAGAATGCCAACATTTACACAATGAATTGGCTATTCAGGCTGCAAGTGACTTACTGGATATTCTAAAAAGTAGTGACACTTCAACAATTAGAATTTTAAGTTAGGAATTTTTAAGAGTAAAGACTATCTGTAAAATGGAAATAGGTCAGATAGTAACTAAGGAGGATACTGCCCAGTAACAAGCCAATGGTACTGGCCACACTGAGTTAGTGCCAAGAAAGGTTGAACAGGGTCAGTGATGTCATGTTTAGGCAATGTTAGACACACACACACACACAGTTTATTTATCTTTAAATGTATAAAAATGGTTGAGGAATGGCATGAATATTATTTGGTTCCTGCATTCACATGGCTGTTTCAAACACAGCCTTTAGGTGAACCCATCCCCTGGCTGCAGTTGTATTTGGTCCAAAAGAGGACACGGACTGTAGCTAGGCCAGCTGGGTACAAAGGAAAAACTCCATTTCTTTGAGTGTGGATAGATTTCGAACTGGAGAAGGTGATGGCACCCCACTCCAGTACTCTTGCCTGGAAAATCCCATGGATGGAGGAGCCTGGTGGGCTGCAGTCCATGGGGTCGCTAAGTCAGACATGACTGAGCAACTTTACTTTCACTTTTCACTTTCATGCATTGGAGAAGGAAATGGCAACCCATTCCAGTGTTCTTGCCTGGAGAATCCCAGGGATGGGAGCCTGGTGGGCTGCCGTCTATGGGGTCGCACAGAGTTGGACATGACTGAAGTGACTTAGCAGCAGTAGCAGCAGCAGATTTCAAACAATTAAGCTTTCACGCTATTAGAGGTCATATTTTATGACTTGGACACTAAATTCTCTTTAGAATGAGAATGATACAGATGTGTATGAGGAAGGATCACAGAATCTTATTAACTTTTTCCTTTTTGCTCCTGTTTCCAAAGACTTTTTTGAAAAACCATTACGGTTGTCTTAGCATTAGTTCTTCCTTCTTTTAGTAACTGCCTCAAGTCTTCACTCTGATATGCACGGCTACCCCACACATACAGAGTCAAATGACTATGGCCTACATTTATCATAATCCTAGTCTCCGGTCCCAAGTGTTGGTCCAGAGTTTGAGGGGGCCACCACGTGGAGCCAACAAGACAGAAGAAGGTAACTGTTGGGAGATTTAAGGAAAGAGGTTTCTTTACTCTTCTAGAAGAGATGGGGGTGATGTTTTGGACTCAGTTTATGTGCCATCCCAGAGGCACACACTTGCCTTGCTTATTGAGCAGCAAGACCCTAGCTACAGTCCACTGTTCCTGAGATGATGGATCTGGGTCATTGCTAGAGGTGGAGAAGTCACATACTCAGGGCCATCTGGCAAAGAGAGATTGCTGGGTCTGTGCTCTAGCCCTACTTGGTCTGTAGGGACCACAGCTTTATCAGGAGTGCCTAGAGAAGCCTAGGGACAGAACTAGGAAGGGAGGGGGAGGTAGGGTCCATGAGAATGACTCTGATTGGTGGAAGATGTGGGCCAGGAAGCTGCAGATAAACTCTGCTCTCTTCCTGCACTCACACAGCTGGTCCTGAGATATGGCAGCTGCTGCATCCTCTCTGAAAATTCCCCTTTGAACCTGCTCTCTCCTCTTTCCCATCTCATCCCTGCTTTTCCTTCTCCTGCTTCCCCAAACCACACTCCAGTCTCAAATAAAGTGTCAACACATCAGTGTTTCTGGGAACCCAGGCTAGCACAGGAGGCTATAACCTCACGGACTGCGGGCAGTTCTCTTATGGGAACCAGTATACGGACTGAGTATATGCTCTTATGGGAACAGTAGTATGAAAGGCATGCGGGGGGCTGACAGAAATGTGATGCCATCAATAACCAACCTGGAAGCCCGTCCTATCTCTGGACCTCCAGTTACCTGAGTGAGGCAGAAGTCCGTTATACCTAGTCTTCTGTGAAGGGCAGCTGAATACATTGTAACTGATAACCTTCTTTAGCTTCACCTATATTTGCAGATTCTGGGAGGGCCTCTCTTGTATCATAGACTTATAATAAATTCCCCTTTTGATCTCAGTTAACATAAGCTGATTCTTGTACCTGCCAGCAATCAAATCCTGATATGCCCACGTCCCTTTTGATTCTGATGAAAAACTTTCAGAACTTTTAGAATTCCTTGTTGGAATTCTGGTCCTTTTCACCATTTAAGAAAGAAAAATCAGCTAAAATGTATAAAGCACATCCATAGCCAGGCATGAAACACAGGTTTTTTCTGTTTTAATTAAAAACAAATCAGTTTTTTAAACAATTCTGGAAGTTCTCCCAAATAAAAGCAATCAATGCCCCCAAATAAGAATAGTTTAAGAATTAATCTCTGCCAAGTCAGCTTTCCCCCAGATGATGGATTTGTTAGTTAATCATTCTGAAGCCAGGATTAGAGCACAGTGAACAGTTTAATAAACCATTCATTTCCTACAGTGCCGTGTAGTTCCATGGCTTTTTTACTTGCATGCCATAAACAGGACTATAAATTGTATTAGTAATTGTTTTTGAAAAGGATGTTGAGACTTCCGTTCTACAGTAAGATGGCGATTTGTGCCAGCGTGTTTAACAACTCCCTTTCTTCCCCAGTTCCTATGGAAATGACCACAAATATATTTTAGAATATGGTTTAAAAGAAAAAACAACCAAGCACCTTTAGGCTGAAATACAGTGAAAAGCGCTATGAACAGGTGGCCAACCCAGAGGAGTTGGGCAAAACAGCAGAGACAGAAACAGCTGAAGAACCAACTAGCCCGAGATTTGACCAAGAGCAAGGAAAAGCCCTCCTGCACTTGAGCAGGAATCTGGCAGAATCTCCTAGATTCGGATACTCCTGGAGTAGTCGGGGCAGGAAGTGGAGGCTGGGTAGCAGAGTACTTGGTGCCTATAATGCAAGAACTCTGTTAAATCGGGCTCCCGACAGGGGTCATCTTGTCCCTTAGAAGGGAGATAATGGCCCAGCTAACCTCAGGTCACTACAACAAACACAGGAAAAATAACAAAACAGGAAAAAGAAGAAAAGAACATCAGGGACCTACAGAGACGCTGAGAGCTTGGCCTCTCAAACTGTATTCTTTTCTTGAGGTCAGTGTCAGAAACTGGAAAACACTTTCCAATCATGTGCCAGGGGCTGCTGGGCAATTTTCTTCCATTAGGAAGTAATTTGAGTTTTGCTGTTTGTATGAAAAAAGCAGAGCCATACCGGATCTGAAAGTCGCCAAAACAGAAAAAGGCTTTCTGCCATCCAAAGGTTAAGGTACTAGAAGCTAGGGAACGGATTGAAGTTTATTGATTTTCAATTGATGAAACATTGACAACAGCATTGGGTGGTGAAATTACACCTCTCAGCTCAGAGAATATTGTTTCTCGACCCAGATTGATTGTTGAAGTTGACAAGTAAATGGGTTTCTGGTAAACATTTATTCCATTTTTCAATCTAGACACCAAATTGATGTGTAGCAATAATGTGAACGTAATTATAGGAATCTGAAGGACCTGAAGTCTTGCAAAAGCCTAAATGTTTTAGAAAGCAGGCTATTTCTTTTGCTATTGAGTTGGCATTAGGTTGCTCAAGAGGAAAATGCACAGTGAAGAAGTGCATTCAATTCCATTCGAAAACTACGTATGTGGGTTTTCTGGGAGGCAAGGTACAGAGCTTAAGGTGGCACCGATGATGTTTTCTTTCTCATCCTCCTCCCATCCTCGCCTTTAAAGATCCTTTCATTAATTCTGTAAAATCCAGAGTGTTCTCTGTTCCCCGGGGCTTTCTCACCTTAGTTGAAAACAGCTCTTCACAGCAGATGATTAAATTTTATTTTCCCCTTGCTGAAGGAATTATTCCCGTAAACTAAGATTTCTCAACATTTCACATTGTCTTCCTCCTTCATATTCATGAGCCACTCTCCTCCCCCTTCATTTCTCATTAAGAAGGTTCTACAGCAAAACTCTAAAGTGTAACTTCCTCAGGATGGGCTTCCCCGGTGGCTCAGACAGTAAAGAACCCGCTTGCAATGCAAGAGACCATGGTTCAATCCCTGGGTTGGGAAGATCCCCTGGAGAATGGCACGGCTACCCACTCCAGTACTCTGGCCTGGAGAATTCTGTGGACAGAGGAGCCTGGCCGGCTACAGTCCATAGAGTCGCAAAGAGTCGGACACGACTGAGCGACTTTCAAATAGTAACATGATTACAAAGGATAGTGAGGCTTAAACCTCTGAGCCCAGTGTCCATATCTGTAGAATGGGGTTAATTAATTCATCCCTCGTGGGATTCTGTGAAGAATTAATGAGATACTTTATATGAAAACATGTTCTAAAGCAAAAGTACCATAAGGGATACAGAGGTAGAGTGAGAATATAGGGTGATGGAGAGCTCAGACCAGGAACCTGCCAGCCCCGTTTAATGTGTAAATCTGAGTGAATTATTTAACCTTTCTGTTCCCTTAGCTTACCCATCTGTAAATGGGGATAGGAGTGCCCACGTCAGACAGTTTCTGTGAGAATCAGTGAGTTACTGCTGGCAAGATCTTAATTGAATACAGTGGTGGTTTACTCGCTAAGTCATGTCCAACTCTTGGACATGGGTTGCCATTTCCTTCTCCAGGGGCTCTCCCAACCCAGGGATCGAACTCGGGTCTCCTGCTTTGCAGGCAGATTCTCTATCAACTGAGCTATGAGGGAAGGCTAATCCAAAAATAAAAGAGGTTGTTACAATTTCAGAATAATCCTGTCATACTTAAGAGGTTTTCCATATCCTTCACAAAGTAATTACTTTTCAAATATATAGTCGATGGTCCCTCTGGGGTTGTGTGGTGTGTGGGGAAAAACAGATCCAGGTATAGAGTCAACCCTCTGCATTCGGCTGGGGTCTGAATTTTACGTGGAGGTCAAGGGTACACTTCATGGAATGAAGGGGGGGTGGGTATTTAAAAAGGAGGATGGAAGTAACTGAGTAAGTGCGCAGACCCAAGTCTATACAATGGAGAGGGGCGGGCCACTCACCTGCCCATTCTGGGGCCATTCCCGTCCTGAGCTCCTAGTGGTCCAAGTCCTCGTCTCATATCTTGACAATTTTGGTGTCAAACTAAAATGGTGTTAACCCTAAACTGGGCTGAACTACTGAGATAACTACTAAAAGACTTTTCATTCTAGAGGTATTGGCAAAAGTTCTTAACCAGGACTTCCTTGCTGGCCCAGTGGCTAAGACTCCTAGCTCCTAAGGCAGTCCTTGGTTCGTTCCTTAGTCAGGGAACTGGACCCCACATACTGCAACTAAGAGTTCATGTGCTACACCCAAAGATCCCATGGGCCACAACTAAGATCTGGCACAGTCAAATAGATAAATAAATGCATATTATATATATATATATATATATTGTTTTTTTCTTTTTTAAGTTCTTAATCTTCCAAAGAGGGATCTGTATTTGTGGACTTTGAGACACAAGTAACATCCACAGAGGCATTTTGCAGGAGATGGAGAGTGAAAGGTCCAGAAGAGTTGCAAAAGTTTCAGGGCCAGATCAACTGTTGGAGGCCCTAAACACTGATAACAATTTGGTAATCATCATATCCATATAATTCACTAAACATTATATAAAATCATAAAACACAAAAACCACGCCCACATGTACACTGAAAAAGAAATATGTTCATTCTAGATTTCCTGATTTCCAACTTCTGGGTAAGTTCATCCAAGCTAAATCCATAAAATCTCTTTTCTCTCCTTCTCTGGTCCTGCCTTCTGGTGAACTTGCTTAGGCTGCCTGTCGGGCACTCACGCACTGCCATCTCCACATCCTCGGCCGGGATCACTAGCCAGGCCGCCTCCTCCAGCTCTCCAGGCAGGCTCCTCGGGACTTCTCGCCGGGCTCTGCCACCAGGGCCCTCCTATGCCCTCCTCGTCGCACACAGTTTCCAGCTCTCAGTACCATCAGAGTCTCCATTCTGCCTGCGAAGCTCAGCTCCCTGAACTCTCACTTCAGGGGGCTGTGACAGCCGACACCTTGTCATGTCTGGAGTGTCTTCTGTGTTGGGGAAAACGACTCGAAAGCGGGTTCCCAGGAATGGCTTTCCTGCCTCTTTGGGGACTGAGCTGGGGCCTCTTCCCAGGGTATGGGGTATATAATCCCTGCAACGCCAGTTTCTACAGCAAAGATGGCAGACAGAACTGCGTGTAGCAAAGAGCTTGGGCATTTAAATGCCTATGATGAGAGAGTTTGTTAAGAGTACTTACAATAATGTAAATTAGTGCCGCCTGGCTCAGAGCAAGGGCCTAATACACGGGAGTTTTATTTACAGCAAGACCGGGTTCTGTGACTCAGAGATGGTGGCAACTTGTCCTTTACATGTACCTATGATTCTCCTGTTCCTCTGGGTGAATCCTCTGGAGAAGCAGACTGGAGACTTGCTTACACCATGAGAAACGGTACCTCATACTCCACTTTATCGACCCTTTATTCACAACTTGTCACCAAGTCAAGGCTGGATTAGAAGACACCCTTGGTCTAGGGATTAGGGGGAAATGCAGCCCTGCCACCCCCAAGCTCACAAAGACCACTTAGCTTTTTAGGGGCAGATAGTGGAAGAAAGAAAAACATCCTTAAGGCTTTCAAGCAGGATGTCTAAAGTAAATCCATTATGTATAAAGAATTGCCTGAACATTGAGAAAGGCTAATTTGATGGGCTGAGAGTAAAAATAAGGCCTCTGACAGTTTTAGTTCTGGGGCTTTTAATAATTTTTTTTTTTTTTTTTTTTAAGTATAAAACTCAGAGGAATTCCCTGGCAATCTAGTGGCTAAGACTCCATACTCCCAATGCAGGGCGTCTGGATTTGAACCAGGCCTAAGGGGTCAGGGAACTAGATCCTGCATTCTGCAACTAAGGCCAGGTGCAGCCAAATAAATTTTTTTTTTAAAGTATAAAACTCAGGTAACTCCCATCAGCATTTAGATTTCCTTGCTTATAAAGTATGAGCTCTACAGTCAAGTGACTGCTTAAGGAATCTGTTAAAATGGATTCTAGAACATTCTGCCTCCCACCTAAGGACTAGTCTGGGTCTCACTTACTTTTTCCCTTGGGATCAGGGACACCCCAACCTGGCAAGCGCCAGTCAGGCCCTGCTTCCTGGGCTCGTGGCCTTGCAGTCTCACAGGCCCAGTGCTTAGAATGGTCCTATAATTGGTTTGATCCTCTGCTGTCAGAACATCAAATTCTTAACAATTATTATTCAATTCTTAACACTTTTTGAACAGGGAACCCTGCATTTTCATTTTGCACTGGGCTCTGCAAATTACATAGCAGGTTCTGGCTGTGGTACTCAGCCAATTGTCTGTTGTATAATAGATGCTTATTTACTATCTGAAGAAAATTAATGATCAATAATGTAACATCTTCTCTAATTCTTCATTAGAGTATATTCAAGCTAAGGTCCATAGTCATTTGAAATCCTCCTATGTGTTATAACCTGCAAAAGGCCTCATTAAATCTAAAAAAAATACTTGAAACTTAGAAACCTAATGTGATACGTGAAATGCCAACTACCAGTGTGTTCCCTGCCAAACAGAAACAACCTACAGATCTCTCATTTTCCTGGTAGTGACAGCTTCTGTTATTGAAAATCTCAAAGGAACAATAGGTCAAAGTGCTGGATATAGACTTCTGCCAATTCAATGTGCTAACGCTATCGAGGTGATGCTATTAAGTACCAAGAAGCAAATATTCAGATCTCAGTCAAACGGAGTTGTCAAGGGGAATTGTCCTTTATATAACAATTGATTTTTCTAAAGTAAATTACCAGTTACAGGATATTTACTCCAGTTTGTTGTTTAGGGACTTGGGGATGTGTCTGAATGACATTTAAGGAAAGAAAGTTGAAAAGCAGGGAAGAATTGTAATCAGGAGGTAAATGATAAAATCATTTAAAGAAAAAAAGCAGAAGCCAGCCAAAAGACACAATAAACTGAGAAGTAAGTGAAATCCCCAAAGCATGACCATGGTGGGATTCTGAAGTGGAGAATGATGTAATACATTGAATTTCATCTTCCATTCCCAAGGATTCAATTTGTAAGGGCACCATCAGTGTAGGTTAAATAAAACACTCTTACTTGGAAACATGTGATGGTGAGCGAGGGGAGCTGTAACACCTTATAACAAGTGTAATGGGAACAGTATGTAACCTTCCTTCTCCACATCTCCTCTTGTATCTATCTATGGACCTTTATTGATACGTCTGAGCATTCTCTCTTAGACCCAGGCAGTCACTGAAGTTTCAGAGCAAAGGCCACAGCACAGGGAGTGATTACAGCATAAATACAACCAGCCACAGAGAAGGCCAAGTAGGAAAGGAAACGAGAGCAGCAAGAGGCTAGATTTACTAGCTAATTCGGGAATCATTTTGGAATACAGTGTGCCCTCTACTCACAAGCCCTACATGAAGGGTTGCAGCCAGAAGAATATTTGATTGTGCTACACCAGAAGTATATAGCATATGTAACTCCTGAATAGTCTTTTCCCACATGGATTTAACTTGGAGGCGGTTCTCAGCCTCCCAAGCCAAAAGCCAAAGCACAGGATATAATTCCTCTCAGATGGAGAATGAACACCAGGAAGAGAAACGAGCAAGAGGCAATTTCATACACAGGCAACATACTGCAATTTATGGAGCTTCAACTGTTGTGGATGGAAAGACAGCATTCTCTATAATTGGGGTTAAAGCCTTACAACAAGGAAATTCCACATGGCCAGAAAGAATAAAAATGGGACAGAAAAGAAGAGGATCAGGTAATGAGGAAGAAAGGAAAGGATGCCGGCCAGACAGGGACTGAGACAGTTTTTGAAGCCACAGCTCGCTTGTGGGTCTCACCAATTCCATGGTTAAGAGAGAGTGAGAGTTGACATCAGAAGCACATTATTTTATTTGTAGTTTACTGGTGGTACTCAGATTAACAGTCGAATGAACTATGTGTGGTTCTCAGTTCAGTATAGAAAACAACATAAGAATTATTATTAGACTTTGGTGTCTTAAAGTTCCTTGGCCACCCCTACCACAGGCAAATTTACACTGCCAACTGCTTCCCTGTCCCCGGCCCCTCCTACTCTCAAGTAGCTGACTTGACTCCCCCTTGACCCCCCAATCCATCCACTCTTCCTATATTCATTTAAACCCTCTCCTACTGCTATGAGAGCTGCTAAAGGCCCAGTCCCACATTCCCTTGCTTTTTAAAGCAGTGGGACAGAACACTTCTTTGTGTAAATGTCTTCTATCTAGGTGATGCTGGGGGAAGGCCACAACTTTCAAAGTGAAACAAGCCCTTTCAAGTGCTTTTCTAAACCAACGGTGAAGTCTCACTCTAAAAGGCATCCTACCCTGCTCTTTGACCAACAGTTCAAATTTCAATGGGTTCTTTAAAAATAATTTCTCTTTCTTTTTTCTTTACAAATTGCAATGTCACTAAATAGTCCTCTAAAATATTATTTTTAAATAGTGGCATACCACTCAGTCCATAGATGTGACACTTAAAAAATACAATGCCTTGCTGTTGGTTGTTTTAATTTAAGTTGTTTAATATTGTGGCCAATATTTTGCTATTATACATAGGGCTAAAATATTTCCTATGTGTATACTGTCATGCATATATGATTATTTCCTTATTGTAAATACATCAAAGTAGAATCATTACAAAATATCATAAATTTGCAGCAAATTATTCTACACTTTCTTTTATGTATTTTTAAATGACGTGCTGAAGGCTTTACAAATGTATAAAAGGCCTACATTATTGCACCCTTAGCCACTTAGAGAATAAGTTTAAAAAAAGTTTAGAGCATTAGAATCATGAATGATTATCATAAAAATCAGTAAATTGCCAGGTAGTCAGTAGTCATAAATAGTATCTGCTGCTTGAGGTTTAAAGAAATAAGAAAAATTAAAACTTGACAAAAGGAGTTTCAAAAAGCTTTTATGAATAATAAATCACTCCAGAGTCACTTCTTGCTATTGATAACTATGACTGACATCCACCTCAAGGTAACTGTGATTTGACATATTTTATAAGAGTTAGATGTAATAATCCAAAAGCTTCAAGAAGCAAAGGCTTTTAAAGGGTTTTATTATCAGAAAAGCTTCAGCTGAGCCAATAGTCCTATTCATTTGCATTAAGGCAAGATTATTTTGAAGAATTATTAGTCAATATTGCAAACATGTATTGGTATATACTATATTTTATTTTTTTGTTTTTCATATACTATATTTTAGAAACATATTTTCCCTACTGCTTCCCTATATTTACTTTCAGCTCCAATCAAGTTGGTCAGATCATGCTTACAAAATATTTCCTTAGTTTTACAAGAAATATATGAATATATATCTTTTAGAGATAATAAATGTGACAGAAATCTTTCATTTCCAGTTATAAAGCAGCATGTATCAGATTAAACCTATACTTAAGATCAATCTACTCTTCTAGAACATTTCAAGTATACAATACAGAACATTTAGTAAAATTGACTAATTTCTAGGGCACAATGCAAGCCTCAACAAATTTCAAAGGACTGAGGGGGAAAAAAGTATTTTCTGACTTTAGCAAAGTTAAGCTAGAAATTGATCACATATACAGAAATTTTAAAAATTACTAAAAATGTTTTCAATGTTTGAAATTAAGCAATAAACTACTAAATATTTCATTGATCTAATTAAGAAATCACAATGGAAATTATAAAATGTTTTAAACTAAATCATATCAACACTACTGGGCCAGGTTAGAACTTGTTTTAGCTAGCTTTTGACATGTAACAAACCATCCCTAATTTAGTGGCTTACAAACAACCACCATTTTATTTACATCAAGATTCTATGGTTTGGTTGGGTGGTTCTTCTCTTCTGGCTTAGCTGATATGTTGGACTGTCTTGAATCTATGATAAGATAAAGTCTGGGGAAGATGAAAGATCTAGAGTGACCTCTCTCACACGTCTGGAAGCTAGCAGGCTTTCAGACAGAATACCTTAGTTCTTCTCCATGTGACCTCTTTCCCTCCAGCAAGCTAGGCTGCTTTCACTCATGGAGTGTTTTCAAGGACAATAAGAGAAAAAGTTTTCCAAATCTCTGTTTTATATTTGCTAACATCTGCTGATTAAAATAAGTTATATAGCCAAATCTAGACTCAAGAGCAGAGACATTTGATGGGAAAAACTGCAAAATTATATTACAGTGGTCATGCAGACAGAGATAGAAACAAACCTGTGGTCACTTTCAGTCTATACACAGCTTATATAGTGCTCAGAGGGAAATTTATATCTTTAAATACAGATATGAGAAATTGAGAAAAATTTGAGTTTTTAATCTCAAGAAGTTACCAAATGAAAAACAAACTAAATCCAAAGAAAACAGAAAGAAGGCCATAATAAAGAATAAAAACCAATGAT